>CAUYRT010020256.1:0-10943 GCA_963574885.1 Lepilemur ruficaudatus
GCCTGTAATCCTAGCACTCTGGGAGGCCGAGGTGGGCGGATCGCTCAAGGTCAGGAGTTCGAAACCAGCCTGAGCAAGAGTGAGACCCCATCTCTACTAAAAATAGAAAGAAATTAATTAGCCAACTAAAAATGTATAGAAAAAATTAGCCAGGCATGGTGGCACATGCCTGTAGTCCCAGCTACTCGGGAGGCTGAGGCAGGAGGATCGCCTGAGCCCAGGAGTTTGAGGTTGCTGTGAGCTAGGTTGACGCCACGGCATTCACTCTAGCCCGGGCAAGAGAGCAAGACTCTGTCTCAAAAAAATAAAAAGGAGATATAACAGATGACAAGTAAGCATATTAAAAGATGTTCAACACATAAGCCATTAGGGAATTGCAAATCAAAACAACAAGATACCAGGCCGGGCGCGGTGGCTCACGCCTGTAATCCTAGCACTCTGGGAGGCCGAGGTGGGCGGATCGCTCAAGGTCAAGAGTTCGAAACCAGCCTGAGCAAGAGTGAGACCCCGTCTCTACTATAAATAGAAAGAAATTAATTGGCCAACTAAAGACATGTATAGAAAAAATGAGCCAGGCATGGTGGCACATGCCTGTAGTCCCAGCTACTTGGGAGGCTGAGGCAGAAGGATTGCTTGAGCCCAGGAGTTTGAGGTTGCTGTAAGCTAGGCTGACGCCACAGCACTCACTCTAGCCTGGGCAACAGAGTGAGACTCTGTCTCAAAAAAAAAAAAAAAACAAGAAGAAGAAGATACTAGTGTACACCTATTAGAATGGCCAAAATCCAGAACTCTGACAGCACCAAATGTTGACAAGGAGGTGGAGCAACAGGAACTCTCATTCATTGCTGGTGGGAATGCAAAATGGTACAGCCTCTTTAGAAGACAATTTGGCAATTTCTTACAAAACAAACATACTCTAACCATATGATCTAGCAATCATGCTCTTTGGTATTTACTCCAATTAATTGAAAACCTATGTCCACACAAAAACCTGTTTATGTTTAACTGTATTCATAATTGCCAAAACTTGAAGGCAATCAAGATGCCCTGAAGTAGGTGAATGGACAAATAAACTGTGGTACATCAGACAACGGAATGTTATTAAGCACTAAAAAGAAATGAGCTCTCAGGCAATGAAGAGCCATGGAAGACTGTAAATGCATATTACTATATGAAAGATGCAAATTTGAAAAGGCTATATACTGTATGATTCCACCTATATGACATTCTGGAAATGGTGAAACTATGGAGAAAGTAAAAAGATTAGTGGTTGCCAGGGGTTGAGTGGAGGGAGGGATGAATTGGTGGTGCACAGAGGACTTTTAGGGCAGTGAAACTATTCTGTATGATGCTTCAGCGGTGGACACATATATCATTATACATTTCTCCAAACCCATAGAATGTACAACACTGAGAGTGAACCCTAATGTAAAGTATGGATTTCGGGTGATAATGATGTGTCAATGTAGGTTCATCAGTTGTAACAAAGGTACCAGTGGTGGGGGATATTGATAGTTGGGGAGGCTGTGCATGTTAGGGGCAAAGGGCATAAGGGAACTCTCTGTACTTTCTGCTCAGTTTTGTTTTTTTTTTTGAGACATAGTCTCACTCTGTTGCCTGGGCTAGAGTGCCTTGGCATCAGCCTAGCTCACCGCAACCTCAAACTCCTGGGCTCAAGCAATCCTTCTGCCTCAGTCTCTCGAGTAGCTGGGACTACAGGCATGTGCCACCATGCCCGGCTAATTTTTTCTATACATTTTTAGTTGGCTAATTAATTTCTTTCTATTTTTAGTAGAGACGGGGTTGGTTTCGTTCGAACTCCTGGGCTTGAGTGATCCTCCCGCCTCAGCCTCCCAGAGTGCTAGGATTACAGGCATGAGCCACCGTGCCTGGCCTCTGCTCAGTTTTGCTATGAACCTAAAATTGCTCTAAGAAATAGAGTTTATTAAAAAAAAAAAAAAAAGGAATGTGCTTTACATTGGTAAAAGCCATCCCACCTGAGATATACCACTGAGTAAATAGAGGAAGTTCAAAACAGTGCTTTATATGTTATTCCATTTTGTAGAGAGAGAAAGATGGGTGTGATTATGTGCCTAGAACGTTAAGGGAAGGACACAAAAGAACTTGCTAACAGGGCTTCTTCTGGCACATGGGTTGAGGAATCAGGAATGGGCAACTTTTACTTCCTTCGCTATATATATTAAAATTTAATATGACCTATAATTCTTCTGGTTTTGCCATCATTATTTAATTTAATTATTTAAGTAATAAGTTGATATGCTTTCTATGCAAAGTATTCTGACAATTCAGATAAAATGAAAGTGCCCTTGACCTCCCTCCACCCAGTCCCACCCCCTCCCAGGAGACTACGGCTGCTGGAAGTTTATTTGTATCTTTCTTTCATCATTTAAAAAAGTGTATGTAAATCCCTTTGAGTTGCTAGAATCACTGCGTTTATTATTAGTTGTAAAAGTCCTCAGTGACCATGGAAATGCTCCTAATGGGGAAAAGGAAGTTTTAAAATAGGGGAGCAACAGTATTTGTCATAAACTAGCCAGCGGGCAGGGAAAACCCCAGGTCTTTTTTAGATCTCTGGGAGCAGGAGAAGCAGGGCTTGAGATGACTGCCCGGAGGCTGGGAGTGGACAAAGAAAGGAAGCCCAGAACAATAGGGTCGCTCCACTCCTGCCCTTCTGGAGGTGGGGCCGCAGCAGTAAGTGTGGAATTGGCTTCAATCAATGTAATTTGGGGATTAAGTTAAATTTAAATATTTACTTTAAATTCTAGAATAGGATATAGCTAGAAGTCTGAGTGTCAGAGGCTTCTTTAACCTGACTGCACTGGACTTAGAAAGGGGCACTGAAGATGGGAGTATCTAAGTTATTTTGCTGCTTAACAATTGCTATAGGGTGGATGTTATGGAATCTTTTCATTGAGGAAATTGGCTTTCACTCTTGCTCTCTCTGGCCCTCTCTCATCCTTTCACCTTCCGCCATGGGATAATGTAGCAAGGAGGCTCTCGCCAGATGTCAGACCTGGGTATTGGACTTCCCAGCCTCCAGACCTGTGAGAAATAAATTTCTTTATAAATTAAAAAAAGAAGAAGAAAAGAAAGAAAATTGGCTCTCTGCCCAGGCACGGTGGCACATGACTGTAATCCCAGCACTTTGGGAGGCTGTGGCAGGAGGATTGCTTGAGACCATGAGTTGGAGACCAGCCTGGGCAACATAGAGATCCTGTCTCTACAAAAAATTAAAAAAAAAAAAATACCTATCCAGATATGGTGGCTCATGCCTGTAGTCCTAGCTACTCAGGAGGCTGAGGTAGGAGGATGGCTTCAGCCTGGGAACTTAAGGTGGCAGTGAGCTATGTTCTGGCTACTGCACTCCAGCCTGGGCAACAGAGTAGACTCTGTCTCAAAAAATTAAAAACAAAAAGGGCTGGGTGTGGTGGCTCACGCCTGTAATCCTAGCACGCTGGGAGGCTAAGGTGGGAGGATCACTTGAGCTCAGGAGTTCGAGAACAATCTGAGCAAGAGCAAGACCCCTGCCTCTACTAAAAATAGAAAAAATTAGCTGGGTGTCATCCTGCTCCCCTGTAGTCCCAGCTACTCAGGAGGCTGAGGGGGATTGCTTGAGCCCAGGAGTTTGAGGTTGCTGTGAGCTAAGCTGACACCATGGCACTCTAGTCTGGGCAACACAGTGAGACTCTGTCTCAAAAAAAAAAAAAAAGAAAGAAAGAAAGAAAAAAGAAAAGCAAGAAAGAAGAAAAGTTTTCTCCTTGAGCCCTCTTTGGTGGAGGCTTATACCGCTTATAATCTGGGACTGCCCAATTTGTGAATTGCTGAATGGTCAAATTAACTTATTAAAAGGTTAATGTGCCTAAGTTTATCTTTTAACAATAGGGTTTTTATATTCATATGATAGAATATTATATAAAAATGAAAATAAATGTTCTACAGACACACATGAATGAATCTCACAAACGTGATGTCGGTGGGGAAAGGAAACCCAGAGAAGAATACATACAATATGAAAAGCACAATGAAAACATGAGTTGTTTAAGAACACATGTATGTATGGTAAACTGGAGGAAATAAGATGATGATAAGAGCAAAATTCGTGGTGATGATTATATTGGGTTAAGGAGGGGACATGACTGAGATTGGGCACCATGAGGAGTTTCAAATGTATTGATAAGGCCTCCTGAATAGCTGGGACTACAGACATGTGCCACCACACCTGGTTAATTTTTTCTATTCTTAGTAGACATGGGTCGCTCTTGCTCTGGCTGGTCTTGAACCCCTGACCTCAAGTAATTCTCCTGCCTTGGCCTCCCAGAATGCTAGAATTACAGGCATGGGCCACCATGCCCAGCCACACATTTTTCTTTCATAATTCTTTAAACTATATATGTACTGGCCTCAAACTCCTGGGCTCAGGCAATCTTCCTGCCTCAGCCTCCCAAGTAGCTGGGACTACAGGCTCAAGCCACTATACCTGGCTCTTAACACAACTTTTAACATATGTTAAAAGAAATATATGTATAGCTGTATTGTAAAAAAAAATGGAAAAAAAATTTAAAAATTGAAACCACCACAAACTTTGGTATTATTTTGGAATATTTTTATTCATTTTTTTTTCAAAGCATGTTGGGGCTTTTCCTTCCATTCCTTTTGTGTGTGTGGTCTGTGTGTATGTCTAAATAATTTGTAATCATAGGCTATGTACACTTTAGTATTTTGCTTTTTTCTCTTAATATGTCAAAACCATATTGCCATGGTCTTCATAACCATATTTTAATAGTTACATAATAATCTAGTATATCATATCAAGTAGGTAATATACTTAGCTGTTTTTATGTTATTGACAATGAGATTGTTTCCTTTTTTTAATATTCTGCTTTTACAGTTTTCTCCTGTTTTGCGTAATTTCCATATGAAAAACTTCTAACAGAAGAATTATAAGGTCAAAGGGTTTGAACATTTATACTAGTCTTCAGACATGTATATAATAAAATTTCTGCAGCCAAAAATATATCACTATTCAGGTGGACTTCCATCACTTCAAATTCAGACTTTCTTTTTTTTTTTTTTTTTTTTGAGACAGAGTCTCACTCTGTTGCCCAGGCTAGAGTGCCGTGGCATCAGCGTAGCTCACAGCAACCTCAAACTCCTGGGCTCAAGCAAACCTCCTGCCTCAGCCTCCTGAGTAGCTGGGACTATAGGCATCCACCTGTAATGCCCGGCTAATTTTTTCTATATATTTTTGGTTGGCCAATTAATTTCTTTCTATTTTTTTAGTAGAGACGGGGTCTCGCTCTTGCTCAGGCTGGTTTTGAACTCCTGACCTTGAGTGATCCGTGAAACCAGCCTGAGCAAAAGTGAGACCCCGTCTCTACTAAAAATAGAAAGAAATTAATTGGCCAACTAAAAATATATAGAAAAAAAATTAGTTTGGCATGGTGGCGCATGCCTGTAGTCCCAGCTACTGGGGAGGCTGAGGCAGAAGGATTGCTTGAGCCCAGGAGTTTGAGGTTGCTGCGAGCTAGGCTGATGCCATGGCACTCTAGCCTGGGAAACAGAGTAAGACTCTGTCTCAAAAAACAAAACAAAACAAAACAAGCAGAGCTCGGGTTTGAGCCAGGTAGTTCACCTCCAGTGGCTTGGCTTCTAAGCAACCACTGAACCTGGCCTCTCTGTAGAGCTAAATGATTGACAGCTCCCTCCTTGAAATTCTTCTCCTTTAGCTTCCATACCACCTTCTCCTGGCCCTCATCCCTCCTCTTTTTGCTCCTTTTAAGGCTACTTTCCTTGCCTCTGTTTCTCAGCCCACCTCTGGAAATATTAGTGTTCTTCAAGCCTGTCTTGCCAGATCTCATTCGCCCCATGATTCAACACCACGATGACTCCAAAATCTCCCACACTAAGCACCCCCTCCAACCGGACTGTTGAAGTCCACTCTTGTGTTTGTGTTTTGTTTTGCTTTTTACCTCTCCCTATCTATTCTCATGTTGAAGGCAACACGTACCATATTAAAGTCATTATCCTCACTTACCAGTCTACCCAATCTACCTCTTTCCTATGTCCTACACTGGACAATTTGTCATCATTTTTTACTCTAACCTCTGTCCACCTGATATCTGTTTTTTCATTATCTGTCTCAGCTAAGGGTACCATTAATGTTGTCACCTGAGCCAGAAATGTGACTATTTTCTTTGATTCCTCATTGCCACCCCTACCACCATATCAATTATCAAGTTCTCTCATCTAAACATTTCTCCGATCTCTGCCTTTCAACTCCAACCTCATCACCACTAACATATATGCGTGTATATATATATAAATATACATACACACACACACATATATGTTAGCCCCTCAATCTCTAACCATTGGAATCACCTTCTAATTGTTCTTCTCATCTTCAATCTCTCACATTCTCTATTCTTCCCCTTTATCCTCTTCCATAGCCAATAATCTTTCTAAAATGAAGTTCAATCTTGTTCCTTCCCTAGAAATTTTTAACAGCTTCCTGCTGTTTTCAGGAAAAACAGCATACCCTTTCTCATAGAGGAAGGCTTTTTAACATTTTAATAAACTAAGATTTAGCATTTACCATGGCGCAGACAGCATTCAAGATGCTTTACATTTATTAATTTGTCCTCACAACAACCCTATAAGGTGACATTATAATCATTATGCTTGGCCCCATCTGCTCTGGTAGGTGCTTGTGAATACCCTTGACCGAGTGCATTCCTCTTTTACAGTTGGTGAAATGGATCTTAGGACATTTAGTTAGCCAAGATTTCACAGCTAGTGAGTGGTGAAGAAGCTACACAGGACTGTCTGACTTCAAGGCCTACAGATGTTATCCATTATATCTCAAGGCTCCTTAAACTCAGACCCTAACCGACTTTTCTAGCTTCATCTCTGGATACTTCTTCATGTCCAGTTTCTATCCTAGTGACTGTTCTCCGAATTTACCAGGCTAACTCACAGTTGCTCATCTTTTCATTCAGGCTTTTGGGCCTATACTGCCTTCCTTTTCTCCCTCTTGGCCAGGTGACCTCTTCTCAATCTTGAATATCCAACTTTCTTATGACACCTCTGGGAAACCCTCCTTCACCCTGAGGCAGAATTACTCATTCCCTGTCATTTTGCTCCCATAGCACTTTATTCATGTCTCTAATTACAGACACTCTAACACTATATTATGATTTATTTATGTGTCTGCATCTCACCAGGTTGTGTTCTCCTTCAGGGCAGGGGCTGAGTTTCATTCATGTTTGCATCCCCAGCCTGGCATGTAAACAGGATTCAATAAATATTTGTTAGAAGAATGAATAAATGGATGTCTTTGATTTGACTTTGCAGAAGATATAGGAAATATTTCTTTGAAAGGACATTTCTTATAATCACCTTTCTATAGAAGCTGAGGGTGTAAGATTAAATCGTAACTTAGCAAAGGCCTTTAGCAGGAAACTATTTCAATATCAGCAAGGTATCTTGCTTTCTGACATTACTTATTACAAGAGTGTCAAGAAACAGTTACAAAGACAAATCTTAGGTGCACTTAAATGGAGGAGACAACAAATGAATACGAATGGTTTGCTGCTACTAGCAATCTAGGGAATGAAACCTAGGAAACTAAAAGGCCAAAAAAGCCTTAAATATGTTCATTTATCTTTTAAATTTTACTCAAAGGAGTTGAGAATAGAGGGAAAATATTAGCAGGCACCCGTGCTAAGTCTATTTTTATGACTTCTAGTTTGAATGCCTTTTCAAAAACATTAAGGACATCAAGTCCCTTATTGCAGATGATGTGTCATCTCTTCTTTGTCCATGAGATTGTTGATAACAGTTCAGTTTCCGACACCACTCATTTGGTAGGTTATTTGGATCCTTGGGTCTCAGGAAATTGTTAATTCCTGCCAACTTGTCTCACTAACTACTAGCTTTGAGAGAGATGCATGTGACTCATCAACAAATCCAGAAAGTTAAGCCATCCTCTCCATTGTTATCCTGGCATAATACTTTACAATTATTCCAATATTATTCTCAGTGACCTGGTTAAGTCTCGCCACTTTTTCCCTGCGCAACTTTCTTTGCATAACCAAAAACATCAATTGAAAAACTTTCAAGAATCTTTTCTTAATTCCTTTCCACAAATATGGCCCAAAGCATCAACTCCATGGTGATATAAAAGCTTGAAAAGAACTATATGCCTAGGGATTTCTTCTAGCTATTTCTCACAGCTTCTTCAGCAAACTTAATCCGCTAGCCAAAAAGGAACCAAGATAACCGGAACAGTTGGGTCATGGGTGCAGGAGCGTCACAAAAGTGCCTACACAGAGGCAGACAGGAGCCTTCATTCTGACCTGATCAGATGGTTAAGGTATAACTGTTTACAGACTAGTGAGCCAGAAACATTCGAGATTCTGAGAGAAAGGATGATTAATAGCGCAAAGCCCAAGAGAACAGGCGTGAGGATCACAGGGGTGATCCACAGCATAGGTGGAAAAAAATAGCCTTAATAGGTGAAAGGAAGGGTGTTATTTGGGAGGCAGGAAGTTGGGGGAGTTCCTTTTGAAAGACTTCCGTTTTCTCTGAAGCTGGGGGTGATGTCATTCTTGGAGGGAGTGGCGGGTGGGTCAGAGGTTTGTGGAGGTTAGAAATGGCTGCTGTGGAAATTGGGAGACGCTAGGTTACTCTGGCAGTCCTGAGCACCGCTTGCAGGTGAAAAGGCAGAGGAACAAGCAAAGTGATGGAACAAGAGCTACAGGCTGGAGAAGACAGAAATGAAGGCAGAAGGAACTTGGTTCAAAGGGAGAAAGGAGAAGGGGTCAGAGAAGCTGAGTATGAGGAGCAACCGAGGAAGGGACAGGGTAGGAGAAAAGTTTGGTCAGAGAGTGGCCTGTCTGAATTATTCTGACCATTTTTAAGTTCAATAAACAGTATCAGCTTGAAACAATATTAAATACACTGCAATTTTGTAACCCTGCATTTGAACATTGGTTTTATTTATAGATTGTACTTTTCAGACATTTTTATTTTTGGTTTTTTTGTTAAAAACAAGTATGCTAGCCCAGCGCGGTGGCTCACACCTGTAATCCTAGCACTCTGGTAGGCCAGGGCAGGAGGATCGTTTGAGCTCAGGAGTTCGAGACCAGCCTGAGCAAGAGCAAGACCCCGTCTCTACTAAAAAAAATATAAAGAAATTAGCTGGACAACTAAAAAAAACCATATATATATAAAAATTAGCCAGGCATGGTGGCACATGCCTGTAGTCCCAACCACTCGGGAAGCTGAGGCAGGAGGATTGCTTGAGCCCAGGAGTTTGAGGTTGCTGTGAGCTAGGCTGATGCCACAGCACCCTAGCCAGGGTGACAGAGTGAGACTGTCTCAAAAAAAAAAAAAAAAAAAAGTATGGCTTTTATTTTATTGTAAATTGACAAATTATAATTTAATATGTTTATGGAGTACAAAGTGATGTGATGATACATGTATATAATTCTGGAGTGATTAAATCAAGCTAATTCATGTCTCCATCACTTCAAATACCTATTTTTTTTTCTCAAATGCTTATTGTTTGTGGTGAGAACATTTGAAATTTACTTTCTTGGGGATTTTAAAGTATATGGTACATATTATTAATATTAATTACAGTCATCTTTTTTAAAAATAAAATTTTATGGAGACCCACATGGGTGAATCCAGTGTAGGTGATCTGGAGCCCCATCTACTCCCAGCCTGCTTAATATCCTACCCTAGCACCATCTGGGGCCCTTCCGTTGTACCCCAGGACTCCTCAGAACACAGTTTAAATATCACTGCCATCCACATTTTGAGAACCAAAAAAAATTTTTTTAATTCTTTTTTTCTTTTTTATTAGAGACAGGGTCTCACTATGTTACCAAGGCCAATCTCAAACTCCTGGCCTCAAGCAGTCCCCCCATTTCAGCCTCCCAAAATGCTGAGTCACTGTGCCCAGCCTGAAAAAGACTTTTATGTCAAATGAACAAAAATGTGTAGTCATGTTCTTGGCAAGATGCTGGGTCACAGATTTACTGTCAAAGTCATACTATCATTTTAAGAGCACATTTCTATATTTTTCACAGTAGATTTGTATTATATTTATAACACATTCTAACGGGAGCCAGAAATGCAGTTGATTCTGGAGTCCGTTCAGTTATGAATAAAGACCCACGAAAAGAGCCAGCACTTGGGAAATCCCATGGATAGATCTCCACAGGTGTGGGAAGGAAACGAGTTCATTTTTTTGTGTCGTGAGAGCTAAAGTAAAGATTCTGTCTTGTCTGCTTATTTAACATTTAGAAAATAAGACTAGACTCTACCTCCTATCTTCCAAATGTTAAAACTTATTTTAGGTAGATTAAAGATTTTTTTAAAGTTATGATATATAATTAGAAGAAAATGTAAAAAAATTATATAAATGTATCGTCAGAGAGGCCTAAGCAACTGGGGAAACTCAGAAGCCCAAAAAGAAGATTTTCAGCCTCAGTAGCTTGAGTCTGTAGTGTCCGTTACTCAGGAAGCTGAGGCAAGAGGATCCCGTAAGTCCAAGAGTTCAAGTCCAGCCTGGGCAACACAGTGAGACCCCTGCCTCTAAAATAAAGTATACTTGAAAAAAAAAATGACAAGAAAAAGATAGATATATCTGATGACACAGAAGGACAATGACAACAATGAAAAAGGCACAAAAACTGTAATTAAAATCAAAAGACTGGTGAAAATATTTGCAATTCATGTGACAGGCAAAGAGTTAATAATAATGTAATATAAATTTATTGCAGCACAATTCACAGTCACAAAGACGTGGAATCAACCTGAGTGCCCACCAATTCTTGAGTGGATTAACAAAATGTGGTATATATATATCAAGCCATAAAAAGAAATGAATTAATGTCTTTTGCAGCAATTTG
>CAUYRT010020259.1:0-15444 GCA_963574885.1 Lepilemur ruficaudatus
CAGGGTACAAATGTTAAGGTTACCTATATTGCTCTTGCCCTCCCTCCCCCCTCGAGGCAGGGCTTCAAGCCTGACCTTCCCCCAGACGGTGCACATCGCACTCATTATGTATGTAGATACCCCTCCCCTCCTCCCCCCTCCCCTCTGCCCCACCCCTGATAAATGTTGTTCCTATGTGTCCACTTAGGTGTTGATCAGCTAATACCAATTTGCTGGTGAGTACATGTGGTGCCTGTCTATCCATTCTAGGGATACTTCACTTAGTAGAATGGGTTTCAGCTCCATCCAGGAAAATACAAGAGGTGCTATATCACCGTTGCTTCTTATACCTGAGTAGTACTCCATGGTATACATATACCACATTTTATTAATCCACTCATGTATTGATGGGCACTTGGGTTGCTTCCACAACTTTGCAATTGTGAATTGTGCTGCTATAAACATTCGAGTGCAGGTGTCTTTTTTATAGAGTGTCTTTTGTTCTTTTGGGTAGATGCCCAGTAGTGGGATTGCTGGATCAAATGGTAGATCTACGTGTATCACTTTCAGGTATTTCCATATTGCTTTCCACAGGGGTTGCACTAGTTTGCAGTCCCACCAGCAGTGTAGGAGTGTTCCTATCTCTCCGCATCCACGCCAACATTTATTGTTTTGTGACTTTTTGATAAAGGCCATTCTCACTGGAGATAAATGATATCTCATTGCGGTTTTGATTTGCATTTCCCTGATGATTAGAGATGTTGAGCATTTTTCATATGTTTCTTGGCCATTATTCTGTCTTCTTTTAAAAAATTTCTGTTCATGTCATTTGCCCACTTTTTGATAGGGTTGTTTGATTTTTTCTTGCTGATTTTCCTGAGTTCTAAAGAGATTCTACTTATCAGCCCCTTATCAGATGTGTAGCATGTGAAAATTTTCTCCCATTCGGTAGGTTGTCTCTTTGCTTTCGTGACAGTTTCCTTGGCTGTGCAGAAGCTTTTTAGTTTGATCAGGTCCCATTTATTTATTTTTGTTGTTGCTGTGATTGCCTTTAGAGTCTTCTTCATAAATTCTTTGCCTACCTCCCAGCTTTCTTTAACAATCTCAGTTCCAACTTTCTATCACAAAGTAAGAAGGTCCCAAATCAAATGTTTAGTCAATACTTGGGCATTAAAATCCATCACATTGCCTATATGGCCTATATCTGAATGCCACATCCTTCAGGGAGCCATATATTAGCTAATTTCTTTGGCTTTGATTTTCCTCCTCATTTCTAGTGACAAGATTTTCTTTTCTTTTCCTCCCTTTCTCCCCTACTCCCTCCCTACCATCTTTCCTTCCTCTCTTTCTAGTTCAGTTATTTACTAAAATTTTTGTTTTATTTTTCCAGTTTAACATTTCACCAGCGTCTTTAATAAGTTTTATATTATTTTTGAAATAAATAGATACCTGGAGAAAGGCAGAAGACTATAGAATTCTATTTAAAAGCCATTTTTTGGCTTAAAACAAATGCAGTTGTCCTTTGTTATACACAGGGGATTGGTTCCAGGACCCTTGTGTGTACCAAAATCCACTCAAACTCAAGTCCTACAGAACCCACATACAGGAAAAGTCCTGTATGTATGGGCCCTGCAGAACCCACAGGAAAAGTCCTGTATGTATGGGCCCTGCAGAACCCACATACAGGAAAAGTCAACCCGTCTGTGTATGTGGGTTTCACATCCCACAAATACTGTATTTTCTATCCACTGGTTGAAAATATCTACATACAAGTGGATCCATGCAGTTCAAACCAGTATTGTTCAAAGGTCAGCTGTATGTGAAACAAATATAACAAAAGTAATTAAAAAGTTTTCATTTCAGAGGATGACAAAAATCTAAACTAAAATTCTGTGTAAATTTGGGCTAGTAACTTAACCTCATTTTCCTCATTTGTAAAACAAGGAGTATAATCTGTGTCTTTAGGGTCATTATAAACATTACATGACATAAGGTATAAAAATCATTTAATACAGAGCCTAGTACATAGTGAGTGCTCGATAATTAGAAGCTAATATTGTTATTAGTAGAATGCCAACAATTATGGGAACCAAAGATAAAGTAAATATTAAAGAGTATATTTCACATTTGTGAAAAGAAATAACATCTCCTTTTGAAGTTTTCCAATAAAAACAAACTTACTTTTTGCCTTAGGTATGATTTTAACTTTTAAAACTTGAGAGTTTCCCAGATCAATGTATTTTACAACGTTGATGGATACTGACTCATCATGTTGAAACCAATAATTACATGGTTTTGAATATATAGTCCATGTTTGTCCATTCCTTTGCCCAAAGTTGTATAAAAACCAGGAGTCCTTTAGAAAGGTCACATTGCTGGATGCTCTGTTAGGTATTGTAGCAATAGCTAATGCATTCTTACTATCTGAAATGCTTGTGATCAGGAAGCTGCTGTGACCAGGAATCACCACAGTTTTCTCTATATCTGTATCTTCAAATAAGGCATTAGCAACTGGAGAAAAAACAGAAAAGATTTGGTATAAAACAGCCAATGTTCACTAAGCATAGTGGTGTACATAACTAAAAAATACGCTATTTGAGCCTTTACATTATTATCTTAACCAGACAAGACATTTGCTAAATTTCAAGTTATAATTCAAATTATATTACAGAAAACTTATCATGAATATGTCACGCACCTATACTTTAATGTTTACTATGAAACTATTCTATAAAATTTTCAGCAGAAAATGAAACCATGTAGGGCTAAGTAAAGAAAGTTGATTTCTTTACTATGGAGCTGCAAACAGACTTAATAACCTGGTATATTTATTGTGATTATACAAGAGAAGGATAGGGTAGCCAGTGTTTCCCAGTGCTTGAAGGTGTGCACATTACATAAAAGGAGCTCAATAAATATTTGTTGAAGGGATGAATAATTGTTCAAGGAGAACACAAAGATTTAGAAGAAAAACCAGGGCGGGACCTTCAGGAACACCATCATTTAAGGAATGGGAAGGGGAAAAGATGCCCTCAAGGAGACAAACAACTGGAGAAAATCCACTGGAGAAGATATCCATGAAGCCAAAGGAAGGCTGTTTCAAGGAGAGGGAGGTCATTACTATCAAAATATTTTTTGATAGGTTATGAAACACACCAGCAATACTCTCTTAACTCTAAAAAGTAAAAATAAAAATAGAAGCAAGCCTCATAATTTCCTTAATTATGCACACATACTCTAATTTCTCCCAATTTAAACAAACAACAAAAATCATTTCCAACATCCCCACCCCACAACTACAATATAACTTCTCTCTTCCCCTTTATAGTGAAACTCTCTGAAAGCATTACCTTTATTTACTGTCTTCAGTTCTTCTCTTATGGTTTTTTGAACTCATTCCAATCAGACTTTCATCCAGCCAACTACTCCACTACTCCAGCCAACAGCTTTGGTCAAGGTTACCAATGACTTTCACACAGATCCCCTGGCCAGTTTTCATTCCTCACCTTACCTGACCTATTGGTGGCATGAAACACAGAAGCACTTTTTCCTCACTTGGCTTCTGAGACACACTCTCTCTTAGTTCATCTCTGACCAAGCCATTCAATCTTCTTTACAGATTCTCCCCCATTTCTCTGAACACTACAGGTTGGTGTGCCTGGGATTAGACCTCAAACCTCTTCCTTTCTACATCTCCACTCATTTTCCAGGTGTTCTCATTTGGTCTCATAGGACTAACTATCATATTAATACATATGCTGACAACTCTCAGATTTCTATCTCCAGTCCAGACCTCTTCACTGAGCTTCCAGACTTGTATTCCTAAACGCCCATCTTATTCCTCTGACTGGATGAGTAGCAGGCATCTTAAGTTTAATGATCTCCCACCTGATTATTCCAACAGTCTCCATAGCTTATTTCCCTGCTTTTCTTCTTGCCTTCTCTCCATCACCTGCCCAGTCTGTTTTCAGCAGAAGCTCCAAAGTGATCTTGTTAAATTGTAAGTCAGATCATGTCACTTTCTCTTCCAAACCCTCCAATAGCTTCTTGTTTACTCAGAGGAAAACCCAAATTCTTAGAATAAACTATATTAACTTTTGCTATGTATCTATCAGCTTGTCCTTTTAAAAGAAATACCCTATATAACAGTGATTCAAAATTATTTTATTATGTGGGGCAAAGTCTGTGAGTTTTCTCTCACTGCTTCTGAGCATTGTTTAAGACAAAATAAACTCATGGGAATAAATGATAGGCACTACTATTGATGAGATGTCAATAAAGTTGTAGCTAGGTTTTATTATATTAGAAAAAAACAAATCCTCTTGGAACCTAAGTATATGTAAACTTAGGTAGTTTGCCAATTGGACTAAAATTTGAAATCTATTGTTCCATAAATGAGCATAAAAAATCTTCTCAAAAGATATTTTTTCTAGTCATCAGAGATATATTATTATACTTACTTTGTACATCAAGAGTAAGTTTATAGAAGTTATTTCCTGTATAACTAATGGAAAGGGAACTAGACAAACAAGAGCTTTCAGTCGCTTCTTCTAATCCAAAAGGCTCTATCATTTCTGCAATAGCTGAGGACAGAAACCCTTTAGGAGTGTCATGTTGCAGTACTTTTCTTATGTAAGCTTTCCCAGTTTTCCTAAAAACAAACCAGCAACTGTTAAACAATCGGGATAAAACAGTGTTAAATGAGCCACTTTATGGACAAATAATTTACAAACCCTTAAATAGCTAACTAATGAACATTGATTAATATTTGTTCAACCTCACTAGTAATCAATAAAATAGCAATTACAACAATGGGGTACAATTTTTACCTCTAAAATTAGTAAAGATTTTTAAATGACAGGGTTCAGCAGTGGTGAGAATTGAGTGTAGATGGACATACACTATTGATGGAATTATAAATCAGTACAAGCTTCCTAGAAAGCAATCTGATATTACACATTAAGAGCTTGACCATTATTTTTTCCCCTCTCATTCTGTAATTCTATAAATATGGCTCAATTATAAGGAAATAGCCTAAAACACAGGAAAAAGCTTTCTATACAAAGATATTCATCACAGCATTATGGTAAAAATGAGAAATAAGAATTGCCAATAATAGGAAAGCTAAGTAAATGACAATACATGACATATTTAGAGTACACGCAACTATTAAAGTGGAGTTTACAAAGAGCTTTTAATTATATAAGGAAAATGATCATATTATAATGTTCAAATGAAAAAAGCAAGGTAAAAATGTCAAAATGCATGTAAAAAGGACTAACTGATAATACATCAAAGTGTTAACAGTCATGATATCAATTTTCTTTTTTATATTTATCTTCCTTTTAGGAAAGTTCTATAATTAACATATATTAACTTTATAATCTATTTTTAAAATGTTAGCCTTGGATATCCACATGCAAAAAAAAATATGAATTTAGACACAGACTTCATAGCCTTCACAAAAATTACCTTGAAATGGATCACAGACTTAAATATAGAATGCAGAACTATAAAGCTACTAGAACTTGGAGTTGATAAATGCATTTGGCTTTGCAGGGTATCATAAAAAGAGTTATTCTATTTGACCAAGAACATTACTAAAAAAAGTAGGCTCAAAAATTTAGAATCTAAAAACTAGTATGCAATCTAAACAAATGTGAGGCAAATCACTAACTACCTGGAGTTTATCACTTTTCCATAGTGCATATTGTTGAATTTCTTGGTGTATAAGGTTTGCTGAGGTTCATTTTCAGGTACATATGCAAAAAAAATCATTTCATTTAAGGAGATAAACTGTGGAGCAAGTGCAGTCTCGAAGCCCATATCAGGAGCCTAGAATCAGAAAGAAGAAAAGATTGTATTTAAACTATTTTATACTTCAATTAGATAAAATACAAATAGCAGATTTCTTTTCTTTTTCTTTTTTTTTATTGATATAGCCCCAGAGCTCAGAAAATCCAGTACACTGGAGGCCCTCAATGAACATGTGTTGAATGGATTAGTTGTTAAAATCCTAATGAACTTAGTGTTCAAGAGAAGTCTGACAGATTTCAAAGGCCTCCAAGAATTGGGAAAAACATAAGAATCTTCCCCTTTTCCCCTAGTCCTGGCCCAACAAAACTCCTAACAAACAATGAGCCCACTCCACCCAACAGAACTGTAGTAATCTCATCCTGTGTTCTACAGTTTATAAACCACTCTCATACGCATCACTGTGTCATGTTATTCAGTCCTTGTGAGACTGAATACTGTGAATGGCACCATTTCATAGAAGAGGAAACTGGCACCCAGAGAGGCTTCAAATCTTGCTTACGGTCCCAAGGCATAGCCAGGATTTAGAACTCAGTCATCTGGCCACATGTCTGAGCTGGGGCTTTTGATTCAGTGAGCTTCTGGAAAGACCCAGTGAAGAGTGCTGGGGGTAGGGAGACGGTCTTCACTTAGAGTGTGATCGTGCCTCTTATTCTTCTTGGCATCTGACTCTCAACACAAGGGCCACATACTTCTGGGCCCTGACGGGCACCTCTTTCTGTATCTGGCAGTAATGACTGTCAGGTAGGAAAGTGTAATAACAGCCTCCATTTATTGAGCAGGCACAGAGTGCCTGCCCCAATGCTAAGCACTATTTAATCCTCCCAAGCAACCTCATGAGGAAGCTACCATAAATATCTCAATTTTATAGATGAGGAAATTGAGACTTGCCAAAGTCAAGAAACTTCTTCAAGATCATGTGGCTGGTCAGTGGTGGAGCCTGAATGTGAACCCAGCTTGTCTGGCTCCTTTTCTTTCTTTTTTTCATTTCAAAATATTAAGGGGGAAGAAATGTTTTTGTTACATGGATAGCTTTTATAATGCTTAAGTCAGAGCTATGAGTGTGCTCATCACCTGAATAGTGTTCACTGTACCTGTTAAGTAGGTTTTTAGCCTTCCCCTTCTTCTTCCTCCCCTTTCTTGATTTCCAGTGACTTTTACTTCTCTCTGTGCCCATGTGTGCCCATTGATTAGCTCCAAATTATTAAAGAGTACATGTGGTGTTTGTTTTTCCATTCTTGAGATAATTCACTTAGGATACTGGTCTCCAATTGCATTCAAATTGCTGCAAAAGACATTAATTTTTTATGGCTGAGTAGTACTCCATGTATATATATAGCACATTTTGTTAATCCACTCATGAATTGATGGGCACTTAGGTTGATTCCACATCTTTGCAATTCTGAATTGTCCTGCAATAAACATTTGAGTGCAGGTGTCTTTTTTGATAAAATGATTTCTTTTTCTGTGGGTAGATATCCAGTAGTGGGATTGCTAGATGCAATGGTCCACTTTTAGTTCTTTGAGGAATCTCCATACTGTTTTCCATAGAGGTTGTACTAATTTGGAGTCCCACCAACAGTATATAAATGTTCCTTTCCTTGCTGGCATCCACACCAGCATCTAATTGCTTTTGGACTTTTTAATAAAAGCCATTCTATCAGGGGTAAGGTGATAGCTCATTGTGGTTTTAATTTGCATTTCCCTGATGATTAGAGATGTTGAGCATTTTTTCATGTGTTTTTTGGCCATTTGTCTACCTTCTTTTGAAAAGTTTTTGTTCATGTGTTTTGCCCACTTTTTGATGGGGAGGTTTGTTTCTTTCTTGGTGATTTGTTTGACTTCTTTGTAGATTCTAGATATTAGCCCTTTATCAGATGTATAGTTTGCAAATATTTCCTCCCATCCTGTAGGTTGTCTATTTGCTCTGTTGATTATTTCCTTTGCTGTGAAGAAGCTTTTTAATTTAATCAAGTTCCATTTATTTAATTTTGTTGTTTCTGGAATTGCCTTTGGGGTTCAAACTCAAGTTGTTTGCTTAGGCTGATGTCTAGAAGAATTTTTCCTATATTTTCTTCTAGAATTCTTTGGTTTTATGCCTTACATTTAATTCTTTTATCCATCTTGAATTAATTTTTGTAAGTGGTGAGAGATAGTGGTCCTATTTTATTCTTCTGCATGTGGTTATACAATTTTCCCAGTACCATTTATTGAATAGGGCTTCCTTTCCCCACTCTATGTGGTTGCTTCTTTGTTGAAGACCTTTTGGCTGTAGGTAGATGGTTTTATGTCTGGGTTCTCTGTTCTGTTCCATTGGTCTATGTCTCTATTTTTGTACCAATACTATGCTGTTTTGGTTACTATACCCTTGTAGTATAGTTTGAAGTCAGGTAATGTGATGCTTCTAGAATTGTTCTTTTTGCTTAAGATTGCTTTGGCTATTCAGGTTCTTTTTTGTTTCCAAACAAAGCATAAAATTATTTATTCTGGATCTGTGTAATATGTTGGCTTTTTGATGAGGATTGCCTTGAATCTGTAAATCACTTTGGGCATTATGGACATTTTAACAATGTTGATTCTACTGAGCCATGAGCATGAAATGTTTTTCCATTTGTTTGTGTCATCTGCAATTTCTTTCATCAATGTTTCATAGTTCTTCCTATAGAGATCTTTCACCTCCACAGTTAAATATATTCCTAAGTATTTTATTCTCTTTGTAGCTATTTTGAATGGTATTGAGTCCTTGATTTCACTCTCAGCTTGACTGTTATTGGTATATAGAAATGCTACTGATTTGTTTACATTGATTTTCGTAACCTGAGACTTTCCTAATAATTTATTTATCAATTCCAGGAGTCTCTTGGTGGAGTCTTTAGGATTTTCTTGATATAAGATCACATTATTGGCCAGGTACAGTGGCTCACGCCTGTAATCCTAGCACTCTGGGAGGCCGAGGTAGGAGGATTGCTCAAGGTCAGGAGTTTGAAACCAGCCTGAGCAAGAGTGAGACCCCGTCTCTACTAAAAATAGAAAGAAATTAATTGGCCAACTAAAAATATATAGAAAAAAATTATGCAAGCATGGTGGCACATGCCTGTAGTCCCAGGTCCTCGGGAGGCTGAGGCAGAAGGATCGCTTGAGCCCAAGAATTTGAGGTTGCTGTGAGCTAGGCTGACGCCATGGCACTCTAGCCCGGGCAACAGAGTGAGACTCTGTCTCAAAAAAAAAAATCACATTATCGTGAAAAGTGATAGTTTGACCTCCTCTTTCCCAGTTTGGATGCCTTTTATTTTTTTCTCTTGCCTGATTGCTCTGGCAAGGACTATCAGCACTATGTTGAATAGAAGTGGTGACAGTGGGCACCCTTTTCTTGTTCCAGTTCTTAAGGGGGAATGCTTTCAACTTTTCCCCATGCAGTATGATGTTGGCTGTGGGTTTGTCATATATGGCTTTTATAATTTTGAGCGATGTTCCTTCTATGCTTAGTTTGTTGAGGGTTTCTATCATGAAAGTATGGTGGATTTTGTTGAATGCTTTTTCTGCATCTATTGAGATGATCATATGGTCTTTGTTTTTGCTTCTGTTTATATAGTGCATCACATTTATTGATTTATATATGTTGAACCATGCTTGCATCCCTGGGAGGAACCCTACTTGGTCACGGTGGATTATTTTTTTGATGTGCTTTTGAATCCAATTTGGTAGTATTTTATTGAAGATTATTGCATCTATATTCATAAGGGATATTGATCTGTAGTTTTCTTTTTTTGTTTGGTCCTTTCCTGGCTTCGGTATCAAGGAGATACTGGCTTTATAGAATGCATTGGGAAGGATTTCCTCTTTCTGAATGTTATGGAATAATTTCTGCAGTATGGGTACCAGCTCTTCTTTGTAGGTCTTATAGAATTTGGCTGTGAATCTATGTAGTCCAGGGATGTTTTTTGTGGAAGATTTTTTTTTATTACTGCTTCAATCTCACTGCTCATTATTGGTCTGTTCAGGAGTTCTATTTCTTCCTTATTGAATCTTGGGAGGTTGTGTGTTCCCAGGAATTTGTCCATTTCTCTATGTTTTCTAGTTTATATGTGTAGAGATTTTCATAGTGTTCATGGATAATATTTTCTATGTCTGTGGTGCCTGTTGTACTATCTCCTTTTTCATTTCCCACTGAGTTTATTTGGGTCCTTTCTTTTTCTATTCCTGGTTAATCTAGTGAAAGTTCTCTTGATTTTGTTTATCTTTTCAAAGAACCAACATTTTGTTTCATTGATCCTTTGTAATTTTTTGTTTGTTTTCTATTTCATTTAGAGCAGACTCTGATCTTTCTTATTTCTTTTCTTCTGCTGCCTTTGGGTTTGATTTGATTTTCCTTTCCTTGAGATGTGACATTAGGTTGTGAATTTGTGATCTGGCTTTTTGATGTAGGCATTTAAGCTATGAATTTTCCCCTAGAACTGCTTTTTCTGAATCCCATAGATTTTGATGGTTTATGTCCCTTTTGTCATACAGTTTGGGAAATCTTTTGAGGGAGCTGACAGGTTGGTGCTTTGTTTTCAAGAAGCTCCCAGTCCACTGGCATCAGCAGCTTTTGGGCTTGTGAGGATAGAAAAGCTCTCCAGAAGCTCAGAGGCTGCTGACTTCCAGAGGTGTGAGGGAAGGAGAAACAAAACCCCCATCTAGGCCGGGCGCGGTGGCTCACACCTGTAATCCTAGCACTCTGGGAGGCCGAGGCATGTGGATCGCTCAAGGTCAGGAGTTCGAAACCAGCCTGAGCAAGAGCGAGACCCCGTCTCTACTATAAATAGAAAGAAATTAATTGGCCAACTAAAAATATATAGAAAAAATTAACCTGGCATGGTGGCACATGCCTGTAGTCCCAGCTACTTGAGAGGCTGAGGCAGAAGGATTGCTTGAGCCCAGGAGTTTGAGGTTGCTGTGAGCTAGGCTGACACCACGGCACTCACTCTAGCCAGGGCAAGAGAGTGAGACTCTGTCTCAAAACAAAACAAAACAAAACAAAACAAAAAACCCATCTACCCTTTCCACAGGGCTCCAAGTTTCTCAGGGGTTGATCTCTGCTGGTATCTTGCTCCTTGTTCTGCTCTGCAACTTCTTCCCATGGAATCTCTGGGAGGTTCTGGCACTTTTCCCTCAGAATCACACCTGATCTATATATTTTTTTTATCTAAAACTTTTCCTTTTTTCTGAGATGATCTAGCAACCGTCAGCCATCTTCTAGTCAGCCATCTTCTTCCTCCCAGATTTATTTTCAGTTGACATCAAAACAATGCTGTTTTACTTACAGTTTGGAGTAATATTTCAACATCTTCTGTTGGAATATCCATGTGTGTGCAAGGGAAAATGTATTTTTCTGTTGAGGATAAAAAAATTCTGATGACTAAGAGTCAGTGGCTGGAGTGGAAGGGCACACAGAAACTTGACTTCCATTGTGTGCGTGGGTGCAGATTTTAGAACTGGGTTCTTATTTGGAGTTTTTGTTTAGGAATGGAACTGTGAATACCTCTTCTCACTTGAAAGCTGCTGATCCCTGTTTCATGCTAGAGACTCTGCACAGCTACTGTCTGAGTCTCCCAACTGGTAGCATATGCCTTTCTTATTTCCTCTGACTCACAGACTTTCTCTTGCTGTCAACACAGAAATTTCAGTCTAGATTTCTGACGTGTAGATCTTCCTTTTCAACATATTTTTCTCGAGTCCTGATCTGGTCCTGCTTGGGGACTTTTAGGGGTGAGAAGAGAGGTGAGGACCAAGCCCCAAAGGGGATGTTGGAGTAGACATTCTTGTTATGAGACGAGGAGTGGGCGGTAGGTAGTGCCAACTTTTCGGAAGCACAACCATGAAATAATGCCTCCAAGACCTGTTTTCTCTGAATTTTGGGAACTCACTGAGAAGGGGAAAGAGTAGGAAATAGATGCAAGGAAAATAAATGTGGGACTGAACAAATAGCTTAAGGACTCTTGAAAATTACTAAAATGACTAAAAATTATTTAGAATTCTGTATGACATTCTAGCCTGGGAGCAAGAAGAGTATCCCATGAAAAGTGTACACAACTCCAGTGAAAGGCAGTAGGGTGGCTGAAAGCATAGGCCCTGGAGCCGGTTTTATGGGATAGATGTCTGATTCCAATAGCTAACCAGTTGTATAATTTTAGATAAATTATTTAGCCTCTCTGTGCCTCACTTTCCTCATGGGCAAAATTGGGATAAGAGTTATTACAAAGATTGAAAGCTCCACAACAGTGCCTGGCACACAGTAAAAGCTAGTGATTATTTTTCTCCAGTGAGGATGCATGCATAGTTTGTGGGAGAGAGATGATATTGTTGAGTGTGAGTTCCACAAACTTGTCCTGAGTATAAAAATCCTTATAGGTTTTTTATGTTAATAATTTAAACTTTCACATAAGGGAACTAAGACATTTTCTATAAATTGTGAAGCTAGTGAAAAATTGAGCTAACTGCTTTTGTGGTTAGTGCTACCCTCCTGCTCACATCATTCACCTTGTACGTATGAAGAACCCACACCCCAGACTCAGGCAAACACACAGGGAGTCATGTGGTGGCATCTTACTCTCCCGTGGAAGTTCCCACCCTTACTCTCTGCACATATCTCAGACAAGGGAAGCTAAGACACCATCCTCTCAACTGCAGTTTTGGTGTGGTAATTAGCATGATCTTTTAAAAACTAGATTCATTCTTTGTTCTATGTCCTTTAAGCCGAAGGACAGGTTTTGTTGAACCTCAGTAAAAAATGTTTGATTCTTTGCTGACAAATTGATTGATGAGTATTCATTTTCATAACTGTGTACCCAATGATGAGTTCTTAGGCATATATGCCTTCACAAGTAGCATATTACATATTAAAATGATTATAAAAATCTGTATCTAATGTCATCTGTGAAGAAGAGAACTCCTTTCTATGTTGGCATTAGAAAAAAGGAAAAACTAGGGGGCAGGGTTAATATGAAACGAGACAGGTAAACCAGAACTCATGTTCTTCAGGGCAAACCTTGGGTGGTGGAGAATCAATCCTACCGAGGCTTGCATTTGGAGTAATGGATCTAGCTTAGAATATCTGGTGGTGTTCTACTATGAAGATATTTGCCTGAATATTCAACTCCTACGTGGAGTTGAAGCTATTTAACCCTGAGTGGGACTTGGAAGAATAATTTGGAAATGTTCCTTGGTATATGGAGGTTTATGCTTTCTTTCTTTTTTGTTGAGACAGAGTCTCACTCTGTTGCCTGGGCTAGAGTGCCGTGTCGTGACCCTAGCTCACAGCAACCTCAAACTCCTGGGCTCAAGCAATCCTTCTGCCTCAGCCTCCCAAGTAGCTGGGACTACAGGCATGTGCCACCATGCCAGGTTAATTTTTCTATGTATTTTTAATTGGCCAATTAATTTCTTTTTATTTTTAGTAGAGACAGGGTCTCACTCTTGCTCAGGCTGGTTTCGAACTCCTGACCTTGAGCGATCCATCAGCCTGGGCCTCCCAAAGTGCTAGAATTACAGGCGTGAGCCACTACACCTGGCCGTGGAGGTTTATTCTTTAGTTAAACAGAGCGAAGCACATTAATAAGAGTTTATCCCAAGGAAAATACTTTCCCATTTTCTCATTATTCTGTGTATTGAATCTATTCTTAAAATAGAGGCATCTCTTCTTAAAATAAGGCAAACTGTTTCAATGCATTATATCACTGACCTGACCAAAAATACTTCTAGAATTTCCAAAGGCTGCAGGTGGTCCACCAGCTTCAAAGTGATTTGGAGTCAGTTTATGTATGAATCCCAAGTGATCATAGTATAATGTGAAAACGCTATCAGTAATATCTCCAATTTCACTATATCTTCCTAATCCTATTAGGAAATAAACAGAAGTCTCTTGATAATGATATACCACAACTAGAAAACTTTTAGTATCATACCTTGTAAAAACGTCATTTATACTAAGGGGTGAAAGTAGGGCTGTGAGACTTCTGAATTAGAAAATACATGCTAGCCCCTGGAAAGTCCTTTCCAGGCTCCACATCAGCACAGAACCTGCTCGCTGAAGTAGGTAAAGAACAGAACAGAGTGAGAGGATGTTTAAGAGAGCTAGAGGGAAAAAGGTTAGCTCCCTCTGGTGGTGATTTCTCTTTCTAATACCAGCAAATCAGATTCCTGCATAGGCAGAAGGCAGTGAGAAAACAACCCCTAGGATGGGAAGGGGAATTAGCAGTAGAGGATACCAGGTCATTAGTTATACCAGGATTAACATGTTGAACCAAACCGTGTGTCTTGTGGTTCTCTCATGCGCTAGGGCACCATGTGGAGAGGTACCGTCAGTAATCTAGTATACAGCAGCACTCACTTAGCCAGACAGACACTGATCTAGAGAGTCCCTTCCCCTGGATGGGCCCTCAGTAAAAGCTTGTGGCTCAGGATGAGAGAAGCTGATTTCTGCACCCCACTCTTCCCATCCCCACACTCCCATCCAATCCCACTCAGCTTGGGCTTTTCTACTTCATTCTCCTGTCCCTGGCCCCTAAATGTGGAGTGCCCCAGGACTTAGTTCTTAAATTTCTTCTCCCACTGTCTTTGGAGATCTCATCCAGTTTCAGGATTTTAAATCCATCTTTATTTAGATGATTCCAAAATTTAAATCGCTCATTTGGTTCTTTTCTCTGAGGTACAGACTTACATCTCTAACTACCTGCTACCAGGTTCAGACCAATGTCGGTTAAGCATCTCAAACTGAGCTCATCCTAAACTGAGCTCCTAATCCTCACACAAACCTCCCCATCCTCAGCCTTCCTTGCCTTCATTAACAGCAACTGCATTATTCCTGTTGTTTAGTCCAAAAACCTTGGTGTCATTCTTAATTCCTCTCTTTCTCTTATACCCTATATCTAATCCATCAGTAAAGCCTATTGATGTTAGCCTCAAAATATGTATAGAATCCAACCAATTCTCATTACTGTCACCACTATCATCCTGGACAAGCCACCATCATCTCTCTTGCAGCTCCTAATTGGTCTCCACGATTCTGCCTATAGCCCCCTTGAGTCTATTCTCAAAAGAGCAACCAACACAACACTTTAAAAATGTTGACTCACTTTACCTACTTCCCTAATCAAAACTCTCAGTGGCTTCAACCTCTCTGAGCAAAAGCCAAAGTCTTTGCAATGCCCTCCAGGGGCTACTGTGACCTGGATTCTGGTCCTTTCTTGATCTTATCTCCTATTTCTGTCTGTGCTGCTTATGGGGCTCCAGCCACACAAGCCTCAGGTTGTCTATGTCCATTATATCATCTGTCACAGGGACAACTGTGTTTCTTTCTCTCCAACCTTGTACTTTTTAAATATTATTCTTGTTCGCACGATTATTATAGCCGGCTCCGGAGCCTTCTCTCTCCTGTGCACAATGGCAACTCTTAAGGAAAAACTCATTGCACCAGTTACAGAAGAAGAGGCAGCACTCCCAAACAATAAGATCACTGTAGTGGGTGTTGGACAAGTTGGTATGGCGTGTGCTATCAGCATTCTGGGAAAGTCTCTGACTGATGAACTTGCTCTTGTGGATGTTTTGGAAGATAAGCTTAAAGGAGAAATGATGGATCTGCAGCATGGGAGCTTATTTCTTCAGACATCTAAA
>CAUYRT010020263.1:0-15925 GCA_963574885.1 Lepilemur ruficaudatus
TCAACAAGCTGCACTTGGTATTAATGCACATCATGTACTTTATGTATTCTAGATGCTAATAAGAAAAAGAACAAAGGGATGATAAGAACAACAGAATCCACTTCGTTGCAGAGATTTCCAAGGTTCTGGGGCAGCGGCCAAGATGGCGGGCTTGGGCGCTGTCCACAGGTAAAGTGCTGACTTGTCTCCCGGCTGAGACCTGAAACAACCTTGTACGTGGGCGCAGACCAGGACGCGTGCAGTGGGGTCCCAGCCAAGTGCATCTGCTACTCTCTGGTCCCACAGCAAGCTCTCAGGCCCACAGAGGTTTGCAGGAAAAACTGGAGAACAGCTCGTCCACAGCTGAGCCGCTTTTGCGCTTATTTTACAGAGTGTTCTTGTGACAACCCTCAAAATTAATTCCCATTCCGTATTTTCTGGCACATTTGACAGTCCTTGGCTGGTACATTACGGTACTTTGGTTCTCTGTCTTCCCCTTATCTGAGCAGAAATGCATCCCTCCAAGATGTTTATCCTCTCTGGTCACAAAGAGGGATTGCTGGAATCCATTTGCTTTATCATCAGGTACCTTATTATTACATTAGGTACCCACACTTTGCAGGAAAGAAGGATGGCATATGCTGAGGCTGGCCAGCGACAGTGTCCAAACTCCCGCACATGTGATTTCTGCAAGGGTGCCAAGAGCAAGTCAACAGGAAAAGAATAGTTTTTTTCAACAAATGCTGCTGGGCAACATCACATCCACATGCAAGAAAAATGAGGTTGGAACCCTTTTCTCATGCCATACACAAAAATTAACCCAAAATGGATAATAAACCTAAACACAAGGCCTAAAACTATAAAACTCTTACAAGAAGATATAAATCTCCCATTCAAGTACTAACCAGGCCCGAGCCTGCTTAGCCTGCTTCCGAGACCAGGCAAGATCGGGCACATTCAGGGTGGTGTGGCCGTAGACAAGAAGATCTAAATCTTGATGACTTTGGGTTAGGCAAAGTCTTTCTCTATAAGCACCAACAGCACAAACAAAAGAAAAAAAAATAGATAAAACTGTTGTGGTACAAATGATCCCATCAAAAAGATAAAAAGATGGTCCACAGGATGGCAAAATTATTTGCAAATCGCACACCTGATAAGGAACTTGTATCCATAACATATAAAGGACTATTGCAACTCAAAGTCAGGCACAGTGGCCGTGCCCGTATTCCCAGCAACTGAGGAGGGTGGGGCAGGAAGGTTGAAAGAGCCCAGGAGTTCAAGACCAGCCTGGGTAACGTAAAGAGACCCTGTCTCTAAAAACAGAAATAAAAATAAAGAAATATCATAACTCAATAATAAAAGACAAATAATACTACTTAAAAATAAGCAAAAGGCTGGGCACAGTGGCTCATACCTGTAATCCTAGCACTCTGGGAGGCCGAGGATTGCTTCAGCTCAGGAGTTCGAGACCAGCCTGAGCAAGAGCGAGACCTCGTCTCTACTAAAAATAGAAAATCCTAGCTGGGAAACTAAAAATAGAAAAAGAAAATTACCTGGGCGTGGTTGTGTGCACCTATAGTCCCATCTACTTGGGAGGCTGAGGCAGGAGGATCGCTTGAGCCTAGGAGTTTGAGTTTGCTGTGAGCTATGATGATGCCAGTGCACTCTGGCCTGGGCAACAGAGCAAGACCCTGTCTCAAAAAAATACAGGCAAAGCATCTGAATACACTTTCCCTAAGGTGATGTACAAAGAAATAAATATACACATGAAGAGACATTCAACATCATTAGCATCAGAGAAATACAAGTAAAACACAGTGAGATATCACTTCACACATTCTAGATTGGTCCATAAAGACAAGTAACAAGTGCTGGTGATGACGTGAAGAAACTGGATCCTTCGTACACTGCTGATAGGGATGTAAAATAGTGCAGCTGCTTTGGAAATCAGTCTGGCGGTTCCTAAAAAGCTAAACATAGAGTTTCCATTTTAACTAGCGATTCTATTCCTAAGTACATACCCAACAGAAACAAAAACATATGTCCACAAAAAACTGTCCATGAATATTCATAGCAGTATTATTCATAATGGCCAAAAAGTGAAAACAACCTAAATGTCCACCAACTGAAGAATGGGAAACAAATGTGTATCTGTATAATGGGACATCATTTAAAACCACTACGAGGAATGCCGTACTGATGATACATGCTACAACAGAAATGAATCTTGAAAATATCATGCTGGGTAAACTAAGCCAGTCATAAAAGACCTCATACTGCAAGTTCCATTTTATATGAAATGTCCAGAACAGACAAATCTATAAAGACAGAAAGCAGATTAGTAGTACCCTAGGGTTGGGGGTAAGGGGAGTGATAGCTAAAGGGTATGCAGTTTCTTTTTGAGATGATGGAAATGTTATGTTAGATTTTGGTGATGGCTGCACAATTCTGAATATATTAAAACCATCGAATTATAAACTTTAAATGAGTGATTTGTATGGCATCTAAATTATATCTTAATAAAGCTGCTACATATTTCAAAAAAAAGAGGCTGTATCAACCAGCCTCATGACCACAGTAAAGACAATGATCTCCTCCAGGCCTCTCTGAAAATGAGAGACTACAACAGATCATGCCTGAGTTCTCTTCCAGCTCTGCTATGTATTTATTCTTAGATGCATTACAGATTAGTGATCACAGCCTAACATAATAACGAAGAGGAGGAGGAGAAGAAAGAAGAAAAACAGTAGCGAATACTCACAGAGCTCTTACTTCATGCCACTGTGTATAAATTTTAGCTCATTAAATTCTCACAGCACCTCCCTGAGATAGATCTTATCCCCATTGCACACATGAGTAACTGTGGCTGAGAGGGGATAAGAAATCTTCCCTCTCAAGGATATCATGAAGGGAAATTCCAGGATGACAGCTGTGACAGGAACACAGAAAGCAATTAGTCCACATAAAAGCAGGGAGACAGGAAACAACCCGAGGCAGGAAACCAAGAATTTGTTTTTAGGGACTGATGGACTCTTTCATTGCTCTGGCTATGCTAGGAGTTTTGTTTTGTTTTTTTACCCCAGTTCTGCTGGAGAGGTTAAGGAAGAATTACAGATGCGCACAAAGAAAAATAAGCAAAAAAAAAAAAAAAAAAAGCAAAGCATTTTATTAATGTCATTTTAAAAACCAATATAATTATAGTACACTATGTGGCTCAGCTGCGAAAATTTTCCCCAAAATGCTGAGATGCTGATGCTGATATATAGTTATTAGGAGGGCAGAAGAAGGAACGTATAGGTTTGAGGGAGTATAAGAAAATTAAATGCTCAATTTTCTTACTTGGGATAATAATAGGTAACAATAGATAATACCTAAATTGAAAGTGCAAGAAATAGAAACACACAAATATGGTTTATACGATTTTTAAGTATGGAGAGAAACGACAGAAGGAACAGCTTATAGAGTGAAAGGTGGCACCTTCTGAGACCTCACATGGAAGAGTAAGAACGGGGAGCAGTGATGTTGGAGACAGTATACTTTGTGATTAACCTTAAAGTACTTTTGAATTTCTTAAAATTGTCAACATGTATTACTTTGGTTTTTAAATAAAAATTAAATTAAAACAAAACAAAACAAAAAACCTTATCCAAGTTTAGGCTTGGACTCAAGTGGAGGTCTGAGTCCATCGTCCCTGCTGTGATCAAGATATACTCTCTGGCCTAACTTCCACATTTGTCCATGTGGAATTTATATGAAATGCTCTTGGAGATGCCTAAGAAAACATCTTTACACAAACCCGGAGGTTTCTGACACGCTCGCCAGTATGAATCGATTCACTGAGGAGAAAAGATAAAACCCAAAAGGTACAACTCCCTCTCTACCAACAAACACTTAACTAGAACGAGTCACACTAATAATTAAGGAGTGGACACAAATGCTGGCAGCCTCCCTGTAAGCTCTCAAATGCCCACAGATATTTTAATGTGTTTTTCTCCACGTCCACCCATGGGGACAGGCTCCCCAGAGATGACCTCAGTTGGAAGTCAGCAGCAGAGAACAGGCCTCATCGTTGGAGAAACTGTCTTAGCTCTCAGACACAGAGTCAGTGAGGTTAGAAGAAGGCGGAGAGCTGTTTTCCCACCCAAACAATCACCTGTATTTTTCAGTTAACTATTACTCAGAAGCTTTCTGATCATCAGAAAAGAACCTGATCACCTGCCAGAACGGGACAGCCCATGACAAAACAAGAACATGGGACATCACAAAAGCATCCCGGGCTTTGGGTGAAATCCTCACCTAACAGGGTTTTCAGGCTTCGAGTCACAAATTTGGACATAAGAATGCAGCTCCATTCTCTACTTACCAAATAAAGAAAAAATAAATTATCATCGCCTCCCACCCCCAAGTTCAGTATTTATTATACCCCAAGATTAGAAGGAATAAATAAAAGACAAAGCACACCACTGACAAAATGGATGGGTTTCCCACCGTGACTGCACGTTATCTGGTGACAGTTTAAATACTGCACTTGCTTCCACGCTGTCAGCCCGTTTACAAACAGCCCAGATCCCTACTCCCGATCACAGCTCATAGGAAGGCTGCCCGGACTGATTTAATGACCAGCTCTGGCCAGAGGCTGCCTCCAATTCACCTACGGAACAGGTGGGGACAGGCAGAGCAGAGGTGAGAACAGTTCTCTGCGTTGGGCAGTTTCCTTCTCCAAGGTCCTCCATTGTTCAGCCCACCTGACCCCTTGTCACCTGCCCCTGCTGCCAGACTTCCAGCTGGAGTTGCAGTGAGCAAAGTCAATAGAGGCCACACTTTGAATGGCTTCCATGCCATCAATCCACCTTTAAAAAACAACAACTAAGAGGGAAAAGAAAAAAAAAAAAAACTGCACCTTAGTAAACAAGAGTATCCCCAGCAGGCAGGCCCACAGCCTAATTGGGGGTTAGTCAGCTAGCTCTCAAGGCACCAGGGACTTGGGCTCCTTGCAAATTTCTCAACTTGTTGATACAAAGCTAGACATCAAGGTGGAGGCAGAGAGGAAACAGAAGCAATTTAAGTTTCCGTGGGAACCTCAGGATCCAGTGTTAAACCCCTGAAAAGCAACCATTCTGCATTTGCTTAGCACAGCGGAATATACCAGGCCCACCTCCACCCGCAGCAGGCAGAATCTGAAAATGGGAGTAAAGTATCCAGGCAGAGAGAAGTCAGGGCTATCTCTATCAGGGTAGAAGTAGGCCTCTTGGATAATTGAAGCCTAGTTTATGATATTCACTTTACACTTGGGGCCAGGTGCAGTGGCTCACGCCTGCAATCCTAGCACTCTGGGAGGCCGAGGCGGGTGGATCATTTCAGCTCAGGAGTTCCAGAGCAGCCTGATCAAGAGTGAGACCCTGTCTCTACTAAAAATAGAAAGAAATTATCTGGACAGCTAAAAATATACATAGAAAAATTAGCCAGGCATGGTGGCACATGCCTGTAGTCCCAGCTACTCGGGAGGCTGAGGCAGGAGGATCGCTTGAGCCCAGGAGTTTGAGGTTGCTGTGAGCTAGGCTGATGCCATGGCACTCTAGCCTGGGCAACGGAGCAAGACTCTGTCTCCAAAAAAAAAAAAAAAAAGAAGATATTACACTTGGAATAAATGTCACAATGCTCTTGGTGACACCATGCTGACAGGTTCACATATTACAACAACCTTGGGCAACCAGACCTCCTGTATCCCAATCCCAGCTCCCCTAGATGCTGGCTGGGTCTTCTCGGGCAAAGTCCTCAAACTCTCTGTGCTCAGAATCATCCGTAAATTGGGAATAATCACAATTCCTACGACTCAAAGGAGAGCTACAAGGTTTGAAGTAGTCCAGGTAAAACGCCCAGTACACAGGAAGAAGCCAAATGGTGGCCTCATCATCATCTTATGATGGCTGTCATTGTTCTCACTTTGCTGTCATCCTCTTCCACATTTTCATGGGAAAAGAAAAACATCTCCGGCTTCTGCTTTTAGCTCCTCTTCTGCACCCCGAGATTAAAGCAAGCACTGGGCCTTGTTCTCTGCTGTACACCTGATATTTAAGAGTGCCTGGTACCGGCAGGTAGACGAGAAACACCTGCTGAATGCATAAATGCTGCATCTAAATCTCTTACGGGGACTTCCTAACAACTCAATAGGAATAAATAAATGGTAACTGATTATCTTTTTTGATAATTTTTCTCTAGGGAAGGGTTGATCTATTCTCTGGACCTGTACAATGCGAATTAATGCAAAGTGTCTGATGAATGAACAAAGAAAAATGATGAGCAAGTTGCTCTTTGGCCTCCAACCATTTCACAAACTGGTCCCTGCTACCACAAACAAAGGACGACTTAAACTAAACACACACGCGTAAACCCTGCAATTTATTATGTGTCTACTGCATACCTCCTTCCCAGAGAAGACAGAATTCGCACAGCAGAAAAGGTGATTAAGCAGAGGGGACCGTTCTTTTCGCAACTTCCAAGTTCATCAATGTTGATCCCTCTCTTTCAACCAGAATTCAAGCTCTTTAAGAGAATAAGTGAAGAACGAAATTCCAAGATTGCTTCTTCTCCATGTGGCCAGAGACGGCTGAATGTTAAGGATGAGATCTGGATTTTAAAGTTTAACTGCATTATTATTGGAGAAATAATAATATTTTAATAAAAGGGAGATGCTTCTCCAAGATTTTCCATTACAGAGTCCTCCCTACTTTAACTTCATTAAAAAATTCATAGAATTTTATAACTAAAAGAAGTATCTGGTCGGGCGCGTTGGCTCACACCTGTAATCCTGGCACTCTGGGAGGCTGAGGCGGGAGAATCGCTCAAGATCAGGAGTTTGAAACCAGCCTAAGCAAAAGCAAGACCCCGTCTCTAGTAAAAAGAGAAAGAAATTAATTGGCCAACTAAAAACATATAGAAAAAATTAGCCGGGCATGGTGGCGCATGCCTGTAGTCCCAGCTACTCGGAAGGCTGAGGCAGGAGGATCGCTTGAGCCCAGGAATTCGAGGTTGCTGTGAGCTAGGCTGATGCCACGGCACTCTAGCCAGGGCAACACAGAGAGACTCTGTCTCCAAAAAAAAATAAATAAATAAAAATAAACCCTAAAGGGCAATACATATCAATAGCACCCAACCTAAATTATCTTTTGAAGACTAACATGCCAAATGTCATAACGAAAAGATAATTGACTCCTCAAATAAAAACTGATATCTGAATATGTGACTATAAGCCCATTAGACTTTTATTTTATTTTTCTTTTAGAAAGAGGGTCTCGCGGGCCAGGCGCAGTGGCTCGCGCCTGTAATCCTAGCACTCTGGGAGGCCGAGGCGGGTGGATAGCTCAAGGTCAGGAGTTCGAGACCAGCCTGAGCCAGAGCGAGATCCCGTCTCTACTAAAAATAGAAAGAAATTAATTGGTCAACTAAAAATACATGTAAAATATTAGCCGGGTATGATGGCGCATGCCTGTAGTCCCAGCTACTTGGGAGGCTGAGGCAGGAGGATCGCTTGAGCCCAGGAGTTTGAGGTTGCGGTGAGCTAGGCTGACGCCATGGCACTCTAGCCCGGGCAACACAGTGAGACTCTGTCTCAAAAAAAAAAAAAAGAAAAGAAAAGAAAAGAAACAGGGTCTCACTCTGTCACCCAGGCTGGAGTGCAGTGGCGTGATCATACTTCACTGCAGCTTCGAACTCCTGGGCTCAAGTGATCCTCCCACCTCAGCCTCCCCAGTAGCTAGAGGGGAAAAAAGGATTACAGGACAGTTATTGAAGTTGGGCTTTGCATTACTCTAAACAAGTTGGAAACGATATTTCACAAAACCCTCCCGACGCAGAGGTTGCACTAGTAACTTTTCATCTAAAAGAAGTAAAATCAAATAATTCTGAAAAATGACCTTCAAGAAGGAACAACAGTGTATATTTTTTAGGCAGGGTGGGTCAGAGTAAGAAAGAATTTAATGTTAGGCAAATCATTCTTTGCAACAATGATAACAAAGACTTATTTCTGGAATTCTACGGAAACTGGCAGCTTGCTAAGAGATTCTACCGCGGGAAGACTACCCAGTTTAAATGGAATGTGCCAATTAATGAAGTATAAATATTCACAGTTTTCAAAAGATAGTCTATGAAAGACATTTGTTCCTTTAAACACTGGAATTAGACTATCCAGTTGTGAGACAAAGGACACATTCCTGAATTGTCACTGGGTTTCCCACTGTTCTAACCCTCTCCTTGGCCCGTCTCTCACCCTCAGACAGGAGGAGGGAGGACGGCAGCAGAGGTACCAACTGTTTACCTTGGGTTTTATATACGCATGAATCGCCCGTGGGCATTTCGTAAAACTTGACTTGCCTGGAATAAACCGCTGGGACCAGTGCATTTCTTGTTCATCAGGAAGAAATAAGCTTTTCAGTCTTCATTCTCCAGATTACCAAAAAGAAAAAAAGAAAGGAATTCCTTCAGAATCATTCCCTAAGCAGGCACCAAAAAAAAGCCAGAAAGAAGGAAAATGAGACTCTAGTAGGGAAGCAAGATAGAATGCACCTATCTTAACGGGAAAAAGACAAGAATGATGAAAAGAGGAAGATACAAAGGTTTTATTAAAGGGATCTCAAGGTGATGGTCAACTAGTCAGACTCCTGAATTTGCATTATAACAGAAAGAAAAACACGCAGGAATAAAGCCTACCAGGGCCCTCCTCCCACCCCTGCCTCTCCTTAGATACAGGCAGTACCTGCAGAGCATGAGGTATCCAGGTGCAGACTCATCACCCATATGAAAGGATACATTGTACCAAAAGGGAGGGTAGAATAAAGCGGGACCTAGACCAAGCTCCAGTCTAGACACACACAAAACAGGTGAACAGTGGCCAGAAAGTACTTCCCTCAAATACAAAAGGACACAGCTTCAAAATGTGGAAGAAAATTAAGGAAGAGTAATATTAGACAATTTGGACCCATTTTCTAACTACTAAAATGCTGAGCTATCAAACAACTAATTTCGCTATCAGATGAACAGAGATTTAAGTGAAAGCTAAAACTCCTGGATTCAGCAGAGCATAAGGAAATTTGTTCTAGCGAGATGTGCATTATCACCATTAAAAAAGGATAAATCCCATCACCAAACAATGCTACACGTAATATTTGCTTAATTCTGATTCTGTGGCTCTGGGTGGGGTCCCATGATTTTAACTAAATGCGTTATGGTGATTCTTATGATCAGGCAAGGTTGGGAAACGGATTCTCATGGAATCTTCCTGACAACCCTAGGAAGTAGGAAACACTCATCTGGCATCTGAAGAAACCAAGGTTTAGAGAGGTCACGAAGCTATTCAAGGGTGACAGGCAGAAACAAACCCAGAAGCAGGAGCTCAGACCTGCTGCTTTTAGCCTGGACGCAAAATCACAATCGCTGTTCCTCCGTCCCCATATAGTACAACTGAGAAGGACACTAACGAACTCAATTTCAGGGACAATAAAAAGTTAGTAACAATCCATTTTTTTCTCATTATCTGTCTTAGAGAGTATCTAACAAGACTTTGCTGGTGAAAACCTCTAGTGCATTACTGGTACATAAGATGCTTAAAATAAGATTCCCTTTGCACCCCCATGCTTTTTCCCCTCTTCTACTGACACCCTCCAATTGGAGTCATTATGCCTCTTTCCATGGAGCAAAGCCAAAGTTTCCCAGACATACACAGCCTCAGCAAATCACATGAAATCAATGTTTGGTGGATACTAATAACAGATTTCTCTTTACTTTTTTTATTTTTTTCATTGCCTGAGAATTGCATTCAAACTGGTTTCTTGCCTAGAGAAAGGCACTTGAAATTCGCAAAACTCCTTTTAACAATCAAAATACAACGAACAGTGAGCCTCTCCATGCGTTCCCAAACTCCAACAACGCAGTTTAATAGAAATTAATGGCAACTAACGTTTACTGAGCATCTCATAAGTATTAAACCACTAATTCTCATAAGAAATCCAGAGGGAGGTATTGTTAGCCCTATTTACAGTTAAGAAGACACACGCAAAGAGGTTAAACATCTTGCCCAAGGTCAGACAGCTATTAAGCGGTAGAAACAGTATCTACAATGAGAACTGCTGTTTCTTTGAATCTCACGGTATCTTTCTTCCAATTATCTGCTGTGTAACAAATCACCCCAAGATATAATGACTTAAACTGACAACGAGCACCTGTTATCTTTCAAAATGATTCTTTGTTATACTTCACAATTTTCTGAGAGTCAGGAAGTTGTACAAAGCGCAGTTGAAACCTCCTATCTCTGTTCCCTGAGGTCTGGACCTTACACTGGAGGGACTGAAGGGGCCTCAACTGCCCAGGACTGGAACCACGGGAAAGCTCAGCTGGGTTCCACCTCCACCTCTAGGACACCTAGATGTGGCCTCTCACAGCCTGCTGGCCGGACCCCACAATCAAGCGTCCCAAAAGAATCAGGCGGAGGACATATCACCTTTCACGGACCTATCTTGGAATTCTCACTGCCCTGCTTCACCGTAATCACACCTCTCTCCCCATGCAAAGAAAAGGAAGCAAACATCCACCTCCCCGTGACAGCAACGTCAAAGCCACACGGTAAGAGCAGCATGGTCTCTGCCACATCCCCTAAAAGACAATGAATATTATTGTTCCAACCTCACAGTGAGAAAATGAAATTTCAGAGAGGCCACGTGACTCACCCAAGGTCACACAACTCATAAATAACGACACTAAGATGCCGACACAAAATCCCCAGCAATTTCCATTACATCATACTTGCAAAAACAGTCCACAGAAACTGCATCGCTCACTGGTGGGAAGCTCGGGCAGATTTATGCTTAACATGAATAAACAAAAGTAAAACATTCCCCCCAAAAGCATGCTAAAAGGATATCCAAATATAAATTAATCGGATTTGGGAAAGTAGCAAGTGGAAATCCTATTACAGGGTATGCTTACTTTATCAGTGCTGTAGAATGTTAGGGCTTTTGTTGTTGTTAGTGAGGATTAGTGTTAAGAAGAAAGAAATGAAATACCAAGAGCATCCTGCAAGGACAGTCCTTGAGGAGAACCGGAACCACCTACGACGGTGACGCGGACCATCCAATTAAGTCTAAACAGGACGTATTCAGGCAACACCATGAAGCCAATGAGCCATAAACGCCGGCCGGTGCCAAGTCAGAAAGGGGACTTATGGCTCATCACCACCAACAGCGTTTGCAAGGGCCAGTCCCAGCTGTGAGCGTCTCTGCTGGCCTAGGGCATGTCACAACACGTCTTTACTGCAGGCCGGGGCCACTTGCCCCATCCAGATTTACTGCCTTACAAAAACTCGCAATATGAGTGTTTACTGTTGCCATGGAGCTGTCACAGGAGGTCAGAACAACACACGCCCATCACTGTGGCACTTCCACACAGGGCTGGATGACAACAAGGCTCGGAAACGGAGGTGCGAACCAATGTTAGGTATTAAAACAGATCAAACTTATTTTTTTTCTTTTTGGAGACAGAGCCTCACTCTGTTGCCCGGGCTAGAGTGCCGTGGCGTCAGCCTCGCTCACAGCAACCTCAGACTCCTGGGCTCAAGCGATCCTCCTGCCTCAGCCTCCTGAGTAGCTGGGACTATAAGCATGCGCCACCATGCCTGGCTAACTTTTTCTATATTATCTTTAGTTGGCTAATTAATTTCTTTCTACTTTTAGTAGAAACAGGGTCTTGCTCTTGCTCAGGCTGGTTTCGAACTCCTGACCTTGAGCGATCCGCCCGCCTCGGCCTCCCAGAGTACTGGGATTACAGGCATGAGCCACCGTGCCCGGCCCAAACTTCTCTTTTTCTTAGGTATCTGAGATGTTCACAGGAGATTTGGCAGTATGTGCAAGGTCATGCATAATATGATAATAAATCCATCAGTCCTTTAATTCTGCCACCGGTTGACTAAAATGCCAGGCGTAAAAGCGACTATACCTCTTTAACAAACGTGCCCTGGATGGGTTCGCAGAACGCCTCATTTGAACAGCACCTCTTTTCCAGCCCCTTCTCTCCCACTCAGTGCCTTGGCTGTGGACATTAACTAAAGAACACAATAAATGCAATACACAGGTTTCAGGATGCCTTAGGGTTTCAGAAACTAAACTTCCATCTCAGAGCGAGAGACCCCGACTCTCAAAACTACCATAATGCATTCCAAAGGCAAGGCCCAGTAGACACCACCTTTGTCTTCAAACGGTGATCAACTCTTTTTCTTTCCAAATTCCTACAAAGAATCTTGATGGGATTCATGACCAGCTATCCTCCTCCAGCTTTCTTCACCAAAGGAAATAACTTAACCTAAATTCATTACAGTTTGAAATGCCAAGTGCACAGTTATAATGGCCAAAATGAAAATGAAGTCATCTAGATGGTAAAGCCTCCTCAAAATGCAAGCCAATCGGCCAGGCGTGGTGGCTCACGCCTGTAATCCTAGCACCCCGGGAGGCCGAGGCGGGAGGATCGCTCAAGGTCAGGAGTTCAAAACCAGCCTGAGCAAGAGCGAGACCCCATCTCTACTATAAATAGAAAGAAATTAATTGGCCAACTAAAAAATATATAGAAAAAATTAGCCGGCCATGGTGGCGCATGCCTGTAGTCCCAGCTACTCGGGAGGCTAAGGCAGGAGGATCGCTTGAGCCCAGGAGTTTGAGGTTGCTGTGAGCAAGGCTGACGCCACGGCACTGTAGCCCGGGCAACAGAGTGAGACTCTGTCTCAAAAAAAAAAAAAAACTTGTGCCAATTACTCTCCATGTCAATGCTGAAAAACAACATCTATCTATACCATCAATACACTTATTTCTAAACACTTTTACCCTCCGAAAGGATTGTTCCATAATGAAACTATCATTGGCATTAAGCCCAAGAATACCCAACCACAGCAATTAATACCTCCCCGGGAATCTACTAATTATTCAGCATTCCTTAGCTGCCTAGAAGCAGACAGATCCTCTGGCTGTTCTTCCTGGGCACCGCTGGGCACTGCCCCAGTCTGCAGAGGGATACAGACCGACCCACTGCCGCTGCATCTCTGCAACACTCCAGGAGAGGCTGACAGAGCATCAGATCAACACCCAGCAGCCTCGCCGGTGTGGGGAAGCCCCAGCCAGGGGTGGGGAACCTGCAGCCTTCTGATTTCAAGAGTGTTCTTTTTTAAGCACCAAAGGAGGCAAGAAAAGCTTTACCGTTCTCTGCTGCACCCCTTCTAATAAAAGGATTTGTTCTGTAAAATTTGGATACAGTCAAAAGGCCGCACTTAAGGACCTAGAAGGCCACAGGTGGCCTTAAGTCCGCAGGTTCCAGAAAAGTTGCAACTGACCTTCAATTCAGGCATAAGTAACAGACTTGAGCAAAGAAGAAACCAAGGGTCCCAGTCAAAACTGAAACTACCAGGATACTAAATAATAATAAGTATTATTATTATTACTCCTACTCACAATAGTGGTCAAAACAATAAAAGTCCAGGCATGCCCAGAGCTGACAGGAATGTCAACAGAGGACCATTTGGTTATATGTGATTTTAAAAAAAAAAGGGCTTTGAAATCATCAAAACCTTGGACTCGGCAATTTCCACATCTGGGGAGCTTGTCTAAGATACTTACTAATCATACGGACAAAGACTATGCTTTCAAGGATCACTTTTACAGTTTGTTACCGCCATGCGGACAAAGGTCTAGCTACAAGGATGCTCGTCACAGAGTTATTCAAAACATGAAAAACTGGAAACCACCTAGATAAATACCACCAAGAGTTATATGGCTAGTACAGCCATGGCATGGAATACTAAGCAAACCTTAAAAATGACAGTTTAAAATCATGCGGGTTTTTTTGACATGGCAACATGTTCCTGATTTAATAGGAAGTGAAATACAAGTAATAAAACATACACATCAACATAAATTTTTATTTTACGTATCTATACACATCTGGAATAATACAGCTGTCCCTCAGTGTCACAGGGATTCCAGGACCCTTAAGGATATCGAAATCCATGGATGCACAAGTCCCTTATGTAAAATGTCACAGTAATTGGATATGACCTACCTACATGCTCTCGCGCACCTTAATTCATCCCTAGATTACTTATAATAGTCACTAATATACTGTAAATGCTATGTAAATTGCTGTCACACTGCATTTTTTAATTTGTATTATTTATTAATTTTTAAAATATTTTTGACACACAGTTGGTTGTGGAACTTGCAGATTGGAAGGGTCAACTATATATCCCAAAAGGGTAACACAGGTCATATTTGATCGGTGGGATCACAGTTGATATTTTTTCTAATAGTTGTGCAATAAACATGTACCACTCTTTTGCATTAGAAAATTAGTAGAGAACGCTTAAATGTTTCAACAACATTCTACCATGGGGATGACTTTTAAAGGCATATTGTTTTCGGAGAAGATAGATATTTGCTCCCCAAAATTAACTTGCAGCCCAAATCCAAATATTTAACTAAAGATATAGTCTTAAATAGCTTTATCTCTGTAGAATAATTAAGCACAAATGCGTACGACTGACCACTAGCCAAAGAGTTTGATACACAAATTAGTTTAATGATTCTTTCCACAAAATCCCTGATCAAAAAGACTCCTCTCAATTTGGCTATTTCTGTCTCCTATATCTCTGTTTCACCCAGAAATCGAAACTTCCTATGACATAACAACAAATTTTTATTCTTTCCTAATAATAGTACATTGACAACTTCAAATAAAAAGGGGAGGAGGTAAATTGGGAATACTTTATTTTTTCAAGACAGAGTCTCACTCTGTTGCCCCAGCTAGAGTGCCATGGAGTCAGCCTAGCTCACAGCAACCTCAAACTCCTGGGCTCAAGCAATCCTCCTGCCTCAGCCTCCCGAGTAGCTGGGTCTACAGGCATGCGCCACCGTGCCCGGCTAAATTTTTATTTTTTCTATTTTTAGTTGCCCGGCTAATTTCTTTCTATTTTTAGTAGAGGCAGGCTCTCACTCTTGCTGAGGCTGGTCTCCAACTCCTGACCTCAAGCGATCCTCCCACCTCGACCTCCCAGAGTGCTAGGATTACAGGCGTGAGCCACCACGCCCGGCCCATAAAGTACTATCAAGTTTAGCATGGTATCATATAAAGTAGGCACGTACTTGTAAAAATTAAATATACATATGCTTGTTTGTATGTATACATGTGTGTATATGTGCAAAATTATTTAAACAAAAAAACAACCTGAAATTCAAATTGTTTTAAAGTACAGAAAAGAGGAGCAAGCTGATGGCTCATCCATTTGTATGATTCATGTCAAGAAAGTTCCCCTTATTTTCAAGCTGCTTAGTGTAACAAAGTCCTTCAAAATATAATGATACAAAAAAAGAGAAGAAATACACTGATACAAAACAACCAATGAAAACAGCAGCAACAGAAGACAAAGTAATACATTCTAAATGGATGTCTAAATGGAAAGAGAAAACGCATTCACAGTATGAAAACCAAGCCACGAGGATTCAGCTTCATGAAAACAGTCATTAGAGGAAAAAAGTTCATAATTACTCTGGTCCATTTTCTCTTAGTAATTCTTATCAACAATAAGTACCTTTATGATCGTTCCACTGAAGAAATCAGGCCTATCATGAAATGAAAAGAGATCACAGGAAGGCAGGGGAGGATATGTCAACCTCAGAAAAAACTGAGATCACCTGGCCGGGCGCGGTGGCTCACGCCTGTCATCCTAGCACTCTGGGAGGCCGAGGCAGGAGGATCGCTCAAGGTCAGGAGTTCGAGACCACCCTGAGCAAGAGTGAGACCCCATCTCTACTATAAATAGAAAGAAATTAATTGGCCAACTAAAAATAAATGTAAAAAATTAGCCAGGCATGGTGGCGCATGCCTGTAGTCCCAGCTACTTGGGAGGCTGAGGCAGGAGGAT
>CAUYRT010020264.1:0-29163 GCA_963574885.1 Lepilemur ruficaudatus
TCAATACACGAGTGGATTAATAAAATGTGGTATATGTATACCATGGAGTACTATTCAGCTATAAGAAGCAACGGTGATATAGCACCTCTTGTATTTTCCTGGATGGAGCTGAAACCCTTTCTACTAAGTGAAGTATCCCAAGAATGGATGGACAGGCACCACATGTACTCACCAGCCAATTGGTATTAGCTGATCAACACCTAAGTGGACACACAGGAACAACATTTATTGGGTGTCGGGCAGGCGGGAGGGGGGAGGTGGGGATGGGTATATACATACATAATGAGTGTGATGTGCACCGTCTGGGGGATGGTCAGGCTTGAGGCTCTGACTGGAGGGGGAGGGGGGCAAGGGCAATGTATGTAACCTTAACATTTGTACCCCCATAATATGCTGCAATAAAAAAATAAATAAATAAAAATAAAATAAAATAAAATAGAAAACTTAAAAAAAAGTATCACAATTAGAGTATGATTCCTAAGAGAACTGTCATTGGATCTTTAGAACTACTAATTAAAAAAAGACAAAAAACAAAAAACAAACAAAAAAAACCCTAGATTTATCATTACATCGAGAAAAATGCTCAGTCCTCTGCAGCCTGACATCTGAGATCCTTCACTACCTGGTCCTGGCCTGTTTTCCTAACCTTCCTAACCCATCCTTTCCCTTAATTTCTCCATCCTGATGCAACATCCAGCTTTATTAACTAATCTACCATTCTCAAAAAAACACCTCCATCATGGCTTTGTTTATGTCCTGCCCTCCATTTGAAAGGCCCTTTAAAAGCCCTCAAAACCTAGCCATAGAACACCATTCTCATCTTTTAACTCTATAACAAGTCTTATCTCTTTCATGAGAGTTTTTAAGTTGCAATACACTACAGACTGAATTAATTTCTCCTTCTCTAATTCATCCTCTACAGTTTTTGTGCTCCTACTTTTGAATTTCCTTCATATACATTGGTTTCGTGTGTCACTTTCTCAAGAGACTGTGAGTTTCTGGAAGCCAGAGACACAGATTCAATCATTTTGATATCCCTTAATGTGATGGAGGGAGGGTGAATACTGAACACATTATTAGCTGCTCAATAAATATTTGTGAACTGAGACGGAAGATGACGCTCTTAGGTTGCCAAAAAAAATGCCGTAAGAAACGAAAAAAAAAATTTTCCCAGAAAAGACAGAGTCAATACATTTTAATGAACAAAATATAAATATGGAAGTTCTACTATTTATTAATACAGAAATTGGAGAGAAAGATTTTCAGTGAAAGTCACCTTGTTTCCAATCCTTCAATTCTTTTTTTTTTTTTTTATTTCAGGAAATTATGAGAGTACAAACATTATGGTTACATTTTATATCTTTGCCTCTCCCTAGCAAGGGTTAGAGGTATACCCTTCCCCTCTACAATCAATGCTCACCACATCCCTCACTTGTGAGTCTACCCCCCAACCCCCTAATCCTTGGAGAACACCACCACCATGTGAGCACCATAGTATTAATCAGTCAATACCAATTTGATGGCGAGTACATGTGGAGCCCATTCTTCCAATCTTGTGTCACCTCACTTCGGATAACAGGCTCAAGCTCAGTCCAGGAAAATATAAGCAGTGCTAGATCACTGTCATTTCTTATAATTGAGTAATATTCCATTGTATACATATACCAAATTTTAACTATCTACTCACGAATGTTTATGGCAGCACAATTCACTATTGCAAGGACATGGACACAACCCAATCTTTTAATTCTTAAAGAGATAAGGTAAATGCTATCTTTTTATGCTGGCAGAGCCCAAATAAACAGCTAAAACACCATATAGTTCTGATGAAGGTTTTGATTCCACAATTTAAGAATTAGTTTATATTGTTTCTCAAGTCACGATGTCCAGAGGCTTTGTACTAAGGATGCAATTTAGAAGAGACGCAAAAACACAAATAAACCAATAAACCTACACTGGTGTGTAACAGGAAACAGATTAAAAAGAATCTGCATCAGAGCCCCTGCTGGTAAATATGTGTATAAAAGAGGAAAAATGCTTTGAACCAGAGGGCAGAGAGACACAACAGTCAGTATTTGAGAAGTATAAGCATGGTCTGAACTACCCCCCAGGCTGCTGACAGCTGTCACTGAGCCCATTAATGGGATTCTGTCTGATTCACTAGAAAAATTAGGCCCCTCAACCAGCCAAGGAACCATGGTGAAAGATTCCAAAACTATTGGAAATAAAATGGAGAGTGAAGATCACCTTTTTGAGGGGGTGATAAGTAAGCTTCACACCACTTCCTGGTGATTAGTTTCCCAATTCTCCGTGCTGGAAAGAATCCTGGAGCCATATCCAGGGTCAGTGAAAAAAAGTACCATGAGAAAGACTCATGTTAATAGGGGTGACAGTAGAAGCCAGCTACTTATGAGTGAGGACCTAAGGACTTGCAGACTGTCACATGGTGTTTATATTTGGCTCAAGGCACTCAGCTCTCAATGCTCACTACGGAATTTCTATATCTACACCATGTTGTACCCAGGAACCACTAGGGAGTAGAAGAGTAATCTATCATAGGAGGCCTCAAAGAATTTCATTCCAATCTGTTTCTAGAAGCTTATGTCTATGCCTTCTAACTAGAAACCCTGGCCTAGAGTAGGCAACTACTTACATGGTATGAGACACTATTTCCAACTGTGGCTTCCATGGGGACATCCAACAGCTTTACAAGAAGTGAGACAAGGAACTGGCAAGTACTGCTTTAGGTACTGCTTTGGGCATTGCCTTGGGCATTGCTGCAGCATTGCATAACTGAGTCTGGAAGTCTCAAAACAAAGTTTCAAATTACCCCGATCCACACAGGATGGAGGCAGGGCAAGTGCCAACTGGTTAGAACCAAGATGTTGAAATACCACCCCTTCCATGAATATTCCTCCCCTTGTTTAACCTATAATTAAGCTGTTTCTTAAATAGAAAGGCAATAGGAATCAGGGGGCCAGTTCTCTTCTGCAGGGAGAACTTGCCTCTGCTCTATCTGTGGAATAGACTTTCTATAGTTCCTGAATAAATCTCGCTTTCATTTTAAACTCTCAGCTCGCCCCTGAATTCTTTGTTGTGCGAAACCAAGACTCACTTGGACTTAAAGTGGCTCCCAGCATTGGGAGTCATTTTCCTGTGTCAAAAGGGTTTGATAACTTTAGAAAACATTTATATCTTGGATTTTCAGGTCCAATGCTTTTTTTCATAACTCTCTCTACATCTTTCAATGGAAAATATGAATACCAGTTTAGTTTTAGAGTTATAAGTCAATTGTCATAATAACAAGCATTTTGATACACTTTCAGATTCTATTCCCCTAATTGTTTCCAATCACTCTATAAAAATAATTCCTCTGTCTCACTCTATGGACCTCACTAGGCTTTATCCAAGGCTACCTCCTCACACCATCCTGCACAACCCCAACACACACAGTTCATAAAATAATTACTGTCAGCTGGGCATGCTGCCTCATGCCCCTAATCCTAGCACTTTGAAGACAGGAGTTGAAGACCAGCCTGAGCAAGAGTGAGATGGGGTCTCTACAAAAAAAAAGAAAAATAAGCTAGGACTAATTCTAGTCAATAGAATAGAAATAGTAGCTAGGACTACAAGTGCATGGTAGCACATACCTGTAGTGCCAACTGCTTGGGAGACTGAGGCATGAGAATTGCTTGAACCCAGGAGTCGGAGGTTACAGTGAGTTATGATGATGCCATTGCACTCTAGCCCAGGTGACAGAGGGAGACTGTCTAAAATATAATAATAATTATTGTTTATAAAGTATTCCTCTATTAAAAGACATTTTATATTCTTTTCATTTTCATATATTCATTAAGTAAACTGTTATCTCAATTGGTAATGAGGCTGATTCTCATAGGTGGCAAATAACCACAAATTTTAAAAATTGGTTACATATTTGGTATAGTAGTGAAAAAAATTTCTTCTAAAGAAAGTAAGTAAATTATTATAAGACTAACTGGGTTGAGGCCATACAGGAAAAAAAAAAAGCAATAACAAAACAAAAAGAATCACTAATGTTTAGGAAAGAATCCAACACATTGTTTTGTGAGTTTGAAACATGTTGTAATAAATACACCTTAATTTATTGACAATGAGATTTTCAACTTAGATAGAAATGAGAAAAAAATTGATTGGACTTAGTTATGATTGCCATGTCAGAAAAAGTTGTGAAAACACATTTTATATAATCAATTCATGTATGTTCTTTCCTATTTCATTGGCACAGAGGAGGAAAAGCACTAATTAGTAATACTGTACTTTCCTGAGAGACCATATGTTGAGGTCAATGATTAATTACATTTGGAAACAAATTGCCAAACACTTCATTGCTTTCATGTTTATCAAATAATGGATATTGAAAAGACTGTACTTCAATGTCCATTTTAAACTACTTATATCCAGGAAAGAATTTCATATGAGAAATATAAGTATAAGCTATTGATTCCTCTCAAAAACATAATGAACTAGGCTAAAAGAGAAAAGAGAAGACAATAGAATGTATATAATACTACAGCTAATTTCATTTGGACAGAAAATTGATAATGCCCACTGAAATTCCATATCCCCAAAGAATATCTCTTAGATTCCATCTTATTGACTAAAGCTTTGCTGCATGTCTTTGGGCAAGTCAATTATATTCTTGGATATAAATGTATTGACTTAGGCATTATTTAGCGTAAGGGTTCTGAAGTACTGAAAAACTCTAAAGGAATAATTAGGACCTTTGTGACACCCAAAAAATTGCCTCTCTCCCACTCCAAGCTGCTCTGTTTTGTGCTACACAGATAGCCTCTAGCATGCTTAACATAAAAAGTGACAATTTATTGCCCCAAATCCCCCATGTTCCTCATGTCCTGTTTATTGAAACTGAGCCCCAGCACAGCTGCATACTCCATGCCCCACCCATATTTAAATCAAACTACCAATATGAAATAAGCAATTTACAGACCGTGATTGGAGTTGAAAAGTAACATCAGCAACCAGAGACATAGGAAGGAGAAGAGGGATGGTCAAATCAATCTATCCTGGCAGGAGAGAGGATTTTACCACTGCTACTACCTAGAACTGGCAGTGTACAGTATTCTTGAGAAGCATCCTGACTTTTTGTCAGTTTTATTATTGTTTTTGTATTCTCTGTAGAAACTATAACCCATTACTGCACATAGGGGGACTACTCCCCCTGCCCCACTCCCACCCCTGCTGCCCTTGCACTTGGCTCACCACTGTCAGCATCTGTGTTCCAGAAGCAGCATTCTCATTTTCAATACAGTCATTGCTGTCTTAACTTTAACTACTACAGGGAAGGTAGCTTGTTTAGGGCCAAGAAACATGAGGAAAGGGGAAAAGCTAATATAAGGGTGTATTGTTGAAGTCCCTGCTGTGGCAATGGAGACTCAAGTCCATTGACCTCCTGAGAAGTACACAGAAGGCCTTCCAGAATTGTTCACCCTGATGGTAGGAGGTGCAGCTTTTATCTACCAGCTTCTATACTGACTTGCGGAGGCTTGCCCCAGGACAGTCATAACTAAGTCTATTGGAATTCTTTTTCTTTCCCTTCTTTCTTTTCTTAAAATTTAGTAGTGGTTTGCCATTTTTGTCCATGAAGCTAAAAACAGAATAAGGCTAAAGGGATGTGATGTAAGGCAGTAGTCCCCAACCTTTTTGGCACCAGGGGCTGGTTTCATAGAAGACAATTTTTCCACAGATGAGCTGGGGGCTGGGAGGCAGCGGAGATCAGGCGGCGGTGTGTAGCCTGGTTCCTAACAGACCACGGACCGAAACCGGGCCACAGACTGTAGGGTTGGGGACCACCCCAGATGTAAGGCACTACTCATCAGCGATCACTTTGATTTGGCAATATTCACAACGCCTTACAGTTTTATAGTACTTTCTCAAATGTGCTTACATTTAGTTTTCACAATAACACTATGGAGTCAATATTTTTATCATCACCATCATTGTCATCATTCCTACTTTAGAGATGAGAACTGCTTGCCTTAAATCAGCACAACTAATAATTTATAGAGCAATGTCTTAAACTCATTTGCATTGTATTATTCATATTTTCTTCTTTCTATATTATTTGTATTTTCTTTTTTAAAAGAATTAAGACATACTCCATCTATTCTTGTTTGATATATTCACCATCTACAAGCATCCTGTTTGAATATTAAAAAAATAACTGAAGAAATTAGGGCTGTATCAATTTCTGGGCATTAACTATAATAAAAATAAAGGCAAACAAAATAAACATCATGGCAGGAGCTTTAGTCATGACTATACTACTCAACTGATTCGATTTTCCATGGTCTATACCACCCTCTGAATTGTAATGTAGCCAGCCTCTAAGACAGACTTCCAAGATTTTTGCATCCTGGTATTAATGTTACCCTCCCCCACACACATACACACACACTGAATAGGCTGGTCTGGGTAACCAATCTAATATTGCAGAAGGGAGCAATTGTGACTTCTGAGGAAATACCAAAAATACATCGCTTTGCTCTCTATTAGATCACTTACTCTGGAGCAAGTCACCTGCTTTGTGGTGAGGATGCATAAGCAGCGCTATGGATATGTTCTCATGACAAGGAACTGAGGCCTGTGGCCAACAACCAGCACTAACTTGCTGAGAATGTGAGTGAGCCTGCAAATAAATCCTCCAGGGCCAATGAAGCATTTACATGACTGCAGCTTCATGAACCTGAACCAGAACCACCCAGAAAAGCTATTCCTGTATTCCTGACCTACAGAAAATGTATGGGATAATAAGTATGTATTGTTGTAATAGCATCACCAATCCTTCGATCTAGTTTAGTAAACTTGTACAATTCTTAGATGGTTATGTTCCAGCATTCCATACACAAACCTAAAGGCACTTGGTCTAGCAGAAAAGAACTTATTTTAATAAAATGGCGTATGTCACGGCTTGGATAAGTTAGAGAAAAATAGATATTCATGTGTGCATAAGAGGAATATCTGAGGCACTGTCCTTCTAAATGTATGTAGCAGGCCAAAAAACAGCACAGGGAGATATTTGTCAGCATTGTACACAGAGCAAATATCTCCAGGAGGCCTACCTAGATCCCTGTACCTGTACTTGAATAACTTTATAAAACAAAAGAATATATAATACATTTGGGGATGGACAGAAGGAAAGACTAAGACAAGCAGCCAAAGCCTTTTGACAGTTTTAATGAGCGCCTCTGGGTGCCAAGAGGCAGAAAATGATAAAAAATGTGTAGGTTTCTCACAGATAGCTTTGGGACTTATCAAGTCACCTGGAAACTCCTCAAAACAACTTTTGCAGATGCAGTCACTGGAGAATTTGGTTCATGTCATGTCATAACTGGTGTTAGTCTATACAAATATCTCTAGCTTAGTGCTAAGGTAAAAGATGCCATGTGTTTATGAATATTAAAAATGTGCCTAGCTCTGGACCACATGCTCTGAGGATGTGATATAGAAAAAAAAATCACAAGCTTACAATCTTTAAAAATGACCCATGCATTCACACAAGCCTGCAAGCTGTTATGTTGTGATATTATCTGCATATATGTAAGGAATAAAGTAAAAAGACTACTAAAAGAAAAATAAAATGCAAAGCATTAGTAAAGTGCAAGATTTTGTGGGATATAGTGTTTAGAGCTGATCTGGAAGTTTAATGTGATGAGATCCGTTAAAGCACTTTTTAAAAGGGAAGAAACTCTGCAAATGCAAGGTCACGGTAGTGGAGGCGATAGCACATTTCTCTTATTTCTGGGTCCTTGATAATGATTGTAACATTTCTAAGCCTTTTAATTTGTATTTTATATTTCTAACCTTTTGTTGCTATCACAGATCTGCTACAAGTCAAGTGGGAAAATGAGGATGTATGAAATAGGGAAGCCAAGACAGGGAAATCAATGATAAAAGAGAGACTTACAAAATGCGGGCATGAGGGCATTTACCAGAAGACGGTAGTGGTTTTAGAAGCTTGACGGTAGTGGTTTTAGAAGCTTGATGTTTGGCAGTGACTTTCTTAAACTATTCTTTAGCTGTCTGTCCATAGAGCTGTGGTCTGACCAAGAAGAGATAGTCAATGGCTTAGAAAATTCCAAAGAGATGAGGAAGTCTTTGGAATTTTCTTATGTCACATCCTACCAGAGGTGGCCTTTCCCAAGTATCTATCAGGCCCAAACTCAGCCAGAAGATGTCTGTTGACAGGATGCTGGGGCACTGACCTTATGTACAAAGACTGAAATTCTGGGCAATAGGAGAAAATGGAGGCAAGAAGAGCCACAGATGGCTTCAGGCCAAGAAAATGTCCTAAAACAAACTAAATCATATTATTTGCAACACCCACCATGTGGTAAAATGCAAAGGGTATTAATTCAAGTACTCAGAGATGGTGCAACTTAATTACGTCAGTATCTGACAGGTTTTGGTTTCATTGATCCTTAAGACTTCTCTTATGTCTTAAACAACAGGGCTTCTAAAATGAACAGTTGGCTTAAGAAATGCAAATAAAATTTTGACACAGATTTGACACAAACACAAGACTTTTGTAAGAGTCACTCTTCCAAAGAAATGAAATATTTCCTAAGAAAAGAAGTGGCAGCATATTTTTTCTCTTTGAATCCTCATCAGTGAATGATAAACAAGACAAATTTGATCCTCTTCTAGTCTCATTTCGGTTCCCTCTTCGAAGCGATATTTCCCTAGCCTGTTGTTTGTAACTCAAAAAAAGAAATCTCTTAATTTTTCTTTTAAATAAACCTCTTGAAAGTTTAGGTCAGATTAGGGGGTGGAGGATTCCATGATGCTAACGTTGCCACTCAGTGCCATCCTCATCAAAACAAATTATGTAACTAAAGTTTCTCACATCTTGCTCCACTGTGTTTTTCTTCAGACACTTGTCTCCAAATTACCAGAGAACTTTTAGAAATTTGAATAAAAACTCATAAGTGTCACAATATCTTGCTAGTTTAGAGGCCATGTGCTAATTAGTCAGTTGTCAGTATCACCCATTTTTTTTCCATATTCATTTTCCTTCTTGCCCCCATCAGTGTCCATCATTGATTTATTACTTACATTTTATCTCTTAAGCTCATGCTTCATATTTTGAAATATTTCATAACAAAGGCCCACCAGCAACTTCATTAACCACTGAAACATTAATAAGCCATTTGATTCTATCTGATGTGGATGGTTCCTTTAGTTTGGCTATTTTTGCTGAGGATGTTAAACAAATGCCAAATCACGCTATATTCAGCAATCTGACTTTAAATTCACATGAATCTTCTCAGTTGGAAAAGGGCCCATGTGAAGACACAGTGCTGTACTCAGCCTCACCTTGTCCCACAACGATCACAATGTATCTTAAACCCATCTTTATTTTCTCCCCAGAAAAACTGCCTGAAGAATCCACAGAACTCTGTGGTCCTATTGTACCTCAAGAACAAAGTGCTGATAGCACTGGGATGGAAGTAGGAGGGTGAAGCCAGAGCTAGGAGGAGGTGGAGTACTGGGAGGCTGCCAGTGTCTAATCAGGGCAGCCCGAGAGCTATGGATGGAGTCCAGAGCAATGGACCAGCTACTGCAAGGAGTATCAACCAAACCTGAGCAGATCAGAAGCAAAATGCAAGAGCCAAGGTATCATGAAGGCAAGGTTAAAGTTGGCATCTCCTGGAATGAATTACTAGGCTACCTCTTAAGAACAAAGGCCTCCCACATTTTCACTTACTGGGGTTGCCTTTATCCTACTCGGAATGTGCAGTCCATTGTAGTTCACCATTGTAAGAGCTTTCCTTAAGTCCTCAAGAAAACAATCATCTCCTTTTAACTATAGTTGCTGTAGCCTCTTTCATTAATTAATTCCACAGATATTTGCTGAGGACTTACTATGTGACATGCCAGTGCTGTGTGCTGAATGCAGAAATGCAGGTGGAATAGACATGATCCATGCATGCATGGAGCCTCAGGAAGACATGTTGCTCAAAGTAAATAAAATCGTAAAATGAGAATGGTAACCGTTGCTGCCACGGAGAGGTACATGGTACCATAAGAGCTATATCTTAAGGGGATTTGGTCTGGTCAAGGAAAACAGAAGAGGCTTCCCTGGGAAATAGTGATTGTAGCCAGGATCTTCCAAAAGAATAAATGCTAACTAAGGGCAGAGTGCAGGGCAGAAAAAACAAATGTGTCTGGGCCCTGCAGTAGTCAAAGTTGGATCACGGTGATCAACTAAAAGAAGGCCAGTGTTTGGAGCAGTGAAAACAATGGGATGATGGCAAGTACGAGTATGGGCAGGAGTGAGATCCAGGGAAGGCCTCATAGGCCATGTTTAGAAGTTTCCTTTTCCTCCTAAGAGCAATGGGGAGCCACCAAAGGTACAGCACAAATGTCAGGCCACAAAGAGAGCTGTGAAGAAAACATGTTATTTCTATAGATTTCAATATTTCATCTTAATGTCTATTTTAAGCCCATTCCCCCAGACAGTGAATATTAATCACTATTAATTCCTGGTGAATTTAATCAATTCAGTGTTCTTCAGTCAATACAAAGTTTCTTTGTACCCCATCCCCAGAGTTGTACCCACTTTTCATGGATTCACTGTTATCAACTGCATCTAGGGAAATGAATATTGTCCCATCTTTCTTTATCATTAACCCATACATGCCATCATTACTGGTGCATCCAGCCTAGAGTCAAGTTATGAATGTCCTAAATGACCCAAAAGGGCAAGGAACAAGGGACAGAATGAAGGATATAAAAATATTATACTGCTACAAATGATTCTTTTAAATTTGGCTATTAATAACATAAGATTTTTTCCACCAAAATAGATCACTCTGAATGCTCTGCAGATAAAGGGTTGGAGAGAGAATAGACTGAATGCAAAGGGACCACATAGGATATTATAAATAATTTCACATTTATAGATGATAGTAGTTTGGCCTAGGGTGGTGGGGATAAGATGGAGGTAGGGACATGGGTTCACAGGATATTTATAGGGTAAAAAATCACAGGATTTGATGAAATAGTTGGATATTGGGTTAAAAGAGAGGTGACCCTTGGCTTTCTGATTTGCCCAGCTGGATGCATGCTGACACCATTTACTGAGTGAGAGACCAGTGGAGAAAGATCTGGGGGGAGAACCTAAGTTGATTTTTTTGACATGTTGAGTTTGAGACAACTTTGAGACATGCAAGAGGATATTAAGTAACTAGCTGGGCCTATGTAATGGATGGAGGTGAAGAGAAGTCTGAGCTGAATATATAAACGAATGAGACCTCTGCATGTAGAGGTATAGGTAAGACTGTTGGGAGGAAGTGTCTACAGTGGGGAAATAATGCAAGGCTGAGCTCCCTCTCCTGTTTCCACTGGCACAAGTTTCCACTTGGCTAAGTGAAAGAAAAGTGAGTGCCCGTGGCACACTGTATGAAACATCAGTCGGTGCTCCACCACAGAACATAAAATATCACCTCCTACTTCAGAATAAGCTTTCTGTCTACCTAGATTTCTTATTTTGATTTTAATGAATGTGTTTATTCTCCTTTGTCTTATGTTTTGAGACTTTCTTCACAGGGTTATTGACAGTAAACATCAGAATTTGCTCCCGGTGTTGTCCTGTGCAGAGACAGTGTCTGGAAGCAAGACCTAGTCTACCAGGATCCAAAGATCAAAATTGCTATCCCCACTATAAAAAGAAAATGATAGGGCTTCTAATCTTACCTAGAAAGAATAAGAAAAACAAAACCTGAAAGAGTTAAAGAACTTACCAATGACTTTAAAAAAAAAAAAGTTTGTCCAATTGTACATAATAGATAATAATGATAGAATTCAAGTCTCCACTCCCTATGTCCAAAGTTCAATTCACCTATTGAAGTCTATCCTAGAAAAATAAATATATGCACACGTGTTCCCAAAATAAATACAAATTATTTCTTTACAAATAAATGTGTGCCAAAATCCTAGAATTTCTGATAAAGTAGGAAGTGTGGACTCTTAGGAAGGATATGATAATTATTTAATAATTAATTAAATAAAAGGCCTTAATAAAACCCACAGTGTTGCATAAATAATGAGATTTTTAGATTTTGTTTTCACATTTTCCTTTTAACTATTTTTTGAATAAATGAGAAAAAGTCATAACCTCAAATTTAATGAAAGCATGCTAAATATAGTTTTTAATTGGTAACATAAGGGAGGAAAATAAGAACGAAAGGAGAAATAACAAATTTAGCACTGGGTGACATGTTCAAATATATTTATATTGATTTATTTGCAAGTTTAAATATTTATATAAATTATATTTGAAATTAATTAAACTTATGGAGTGCCTATGCTTCCATTTTCTAGGAAAATTGGTCTACATGGAACGTGGAGAGGATACTGATTTCTAGATGTTATTGGGCCTGTGAGTGAGGGGTAAACCGTCTGCCTCACAATTCAATCACTTACCAGTTTATACAGGGAGAACTACTGAGACTATGTGAGAATTATGGGAGAGAAAGTATGGTAAGTGAAGCCTACATGCTAAAAGAGGATGTGTAAGTGTGAACCAAACCCAAATGTTAGGGCATGTACCAAAAAGCCTGGGAGGGAAGGGAGGTCAGTGGGTCTAAAGTATTCAGTGAAGGCCTCATCAAAGAACTGTGGTTTAAACTGCCCTTTTCACAAATGTTTAAGTGCAAAAATAATGGAGATTGTTTCAGATGAAAGAAACTACATGAAGCAGGAATGACCACAATATTTGCGACTCAATTACAAAACAAAAGCAATAAAAATCCAGCTCTTTTGAAATAGAAGTTGACCTGAATCAGTTAATAGGGGTTAAGTTCTCAATACATTGGAGGAGATTTAACTTCTTTAAATACAAAACTGTCAAAGGCAAAGAAAAATGTCATGACTATAATTTTTTTTATTTTTATGTCAACAAAATTTCAATTTTTCTCTTATAGGCAACATATATCTCTGGACACATCTCAGTACCTAATAATTCAAAATGTTTACATACAAACAGAGCTGAGACCACTATCAGGCACCCCAGGAAAGAATTGGGCTTTGGCCACACTGCAGAGGAAAACACCAAATCCTTGCCCCTCATAGGCCCCCAGTATGTTCTATCCAGAATGAAAAACTAGCCTAATTTTCAGAAACTTATGATGTATCATCCAGAGAGGGGAAGAGCTCCTTTTAATCTAAAGTGAAAAGGACTAAGAGTACTGTACATAATGGAAAATTTAGACATTCAGAAGTAAACCATAGATAGTGTCCATTGTTTCTTTGTATCAACTAAAAGGCATGCTAGGATTTGGTATAAAGGATGCCACACAAAACTGTTCCATATAGAAAAAATAAGTCTTTTAGTCAGGAGAAAAAGCATCAGTAACTATGCTGCTCTGATGATTTTGTTTAATTTCCATTTTTATTTACAGCTTGAATATGTAAGACTTGGGTAGTAGAGACTACTAGATCTCATAGTTTCAGCTTTCTTTGAATTTATTTTAAAAATGGAACACTCCCAGTTGTTATGGCTCCCTGGCTTTTGCAATTTAAATGAAAAACACTGAAAATAAAGAGTTCTCAAGTCTAGACTGTAGTCATATTTATCTAATTGAGCTTTTTATCATGTTTCTCTAAGCTAGACTATTACACTTAGCAAAAAGCTTAGTAGTATAATTATAGTGCTATAAAAGATTTTGCCCCCTTTTTTTTCCCCAAACTAATATCCTCACCTGGTACATTTCAAGATACATCAATAAATTACACAATCTGATGACTATTAGGGATTTTGTTATGCTTCAGAAAATCAGAAAAAAAAATAAATCTTTTTCAGATTACACTCCTTTAATTTTTCTAATGCTTAGGCAGTATCTACCAAATTTTTGTAAAGGTTAAATTATTTTGTCAAATCAGTTTTAATAAATAACTATGAATTGTAAATAGAATTATATTATACATAATACATATATCATACAAATAACTAAAATTTTAAATATTATTTTCTGATAAAACCCAAAAATATTAACCTGCTTCAAATTTACACTGGTTCTTTGTGTATAAAGCTACAACCCCAAATATTCTCTACTACTGAAAAATCACTAGATAATTACTTTTTATATTATTTGTACATTTCTAAAGAATATGCTCTTTCCTTAGGGGTTATTCTCTCCTGCTAACAGATGTGTTAATTCTCAACACCACCAAGCTGTTTTCTGTTGTTATTGCTTAATCTTTTAAAACGTGTCGTCTCTAAAAATCTAGCTGGCTAAGTTTGTCTTCTGTGTACCACCTACTATCACATCATTCTCCCTTCAGTATGAATAGAATCCTTTCCAAGTTTCCACACATCTTTATACTCTCCTGCACAGATATTTTAGATTGAATTATATCTGTTTTTTCCTCAAACATAAAAGAACCGGCATAACTGATTCCACCACATACTTGTCTTCAGTGCAAAATGATAGAATCCTCTTTTCCATCTATCATAGTACGTCCTGAACAATAGTTCACAAGTAAATTTAAACTATTTATTTTATTTATTTATTCTTTGAGGTACAATGTTCCTCATGATGATACAAGTAAATTTTAATATTCAGGGTTTCAAAGAAATGATCATTAAAAAAGCTTTATTAGTTATATAGCTACTTGCAGTAATTTAAAATATACATAATGATAAAATATTTCAACTCTTTATAGCATCAAATGAATTCTATAATCTTCTTTATTTTTATCATTGAAGCAATCAAGCATTCAATAGATTTTTTTATATTGCACTAGAATATTTTTAATTGAGAAAACTTGGGTTAAAGTGTTCTAATAATTTCCACAGTATGAATTTTTATCAATAGAGTCAATCCATTCAAATTTAGTTCAACTTGTCACTCTTAAGTTTTTGACTTATTTAACTGGTGCCCACCAAATGAATAGTAGAAACTATATTTTATTATGAAACACTACATTGTGAAAATGAGAAACAGACATGGTTATGGCCAAAATTAAAGAAGCATGCAATTGTCCCAATAAAATGAACTTAAAATGTCTAATAGGTTTTAAATAAAAATATTAAAGAATTAATCCCAGAATCCTTTGAACTCGAATTGGTGTAGTCAACAGTTGAGGTGTTTCATACAATCACAGTAAGCAGAATTTAATAGTTTTGATTTATTATTTATAGAGGTGAGTTCCAAAACAGCTATAGTATTATATATATTAAATACTTTCTACTGAATGAGCTTATCAAGATACTAACATGTTAAAAAATAAACTGTGTTATATTGAAAAATGTACTTTCTTCAAGGTAGTAACATATTATAATAAATAAAATAAATGGCTCAAAATGTGTTGTCACTTTTGATAAGATTCCTCATCTTTCTATGAATATAGTCAACAAGATGACATTAGACATTTAAACATGGTTCTGGTGGCATGGGGTCCAATTGCTCAATTGTGAAATATATTTTTAATTCTACAGAGGTTAGTTTTAAAAATTAATTGATCATCATGTATGTGAAGTAGTTAACATAGCAGGGAATTATTTTGGCTTATTGTTTGAGAGAAACAATGATTTTTTTAGCCTTAGCTTATATTATAGTCTTGGATCCATCAAAAGGATTCCTGATTTCCATTAGAAAGTCGTTTGTAAAGATGAAAATGGTTTCATATTAATCTTCCTTAATCTTTTCTTTTTGGACGTAACACTGTAAACCCAGAGTATTCTTTCCTCCAGCTAATGTCATTTCCTTGTTAGTTTACCTCTGCAACTCCTATGCTCCCAAGACTACTTGTTGACCTCCAGCTTAAATATATACTTCTGAATGCCGTCCTCAAATTTATCCACTGACTGGCCCAAGATATACACATGTATAAATCTTTTCCATCCTCTGAATTGCAGATCAAAATCCACCTTTTTTCAGAAGGATTTTAATGACGAAACCTAGATATTTTCAATCTACAAGTATAACCTTTGTTGTTCTAACTCAGTATCTATGTTTTTGCCACTCATATAATTGTTTCTTTCCCTCATTGTTAACAAATTTGTTAAGAAATAATTAAGAAATATCCCTTAAATATATATCCTAAATTTAGAACTCTTAAGTGAGCATTACATTACTTGTTGGCTATCACTGAGAATGAAACATGGGTTTCATTCTGTTAAGCCCGGAAATTTATTAGAAACCAAAAGCAAGTTATTTACATTGGTTTCCTAGAATAAAAGACCTTGAGAGCAGTAAAAATGTGATAATATTTAATAGGCTAACTAGTTTAATACATGATCAAATCCCTAAATTGTAATTTACAGTCAAAACAGTTGGTGGCACCTTTGAAGCAATTTTTTGTTTAACTGTATCTATGCTGCCTGCAAATTGCTAGACAATTACATTAATATACACAGTCTTCATAATTGCATTGGTTTAGAAAGAATTTTCTGATGTTCAGATGATCCTATTTTAATATAATATCTATTTATTATAAACTATAAAAAATAAAACAAAATCAGAATAATAGACACTGTGCCCCCAAATAATAGTGCTTATCACCCAAACATTTTTGTAATAGTTTTAGCCTCATAAAAATTTTACTTCCTTCAAAAAGCAAGTCAGGAGTGTCTTCGAAATATTAATAGCATTTCTTACGCTAACACAATATCAGACTCAACAGAGTAGACATAACAATATAAGAAGGGTTAGGGAGACTGCAAACAGCTTCTTAAATGTCCCCAACCCTCTTAGATCCTCTTTCCCACTAGGCTGTTAATACGGCTTAAATTTCTTACCAGAGAAAGTTACTCCTTGGGTTAAAATATTACAAACTTAGTGTAATCCCTTTAAAGGGCAAACGTCCTTGAAAGTGTAATGCACTGAGGTTTATTCACTATTAACACAAAGACAGAAAGGGACTTTCATTAGAATATAATCAGTGATTGCATAAATAGATTTTTGTGTAAAGTTTTATAACTTTCGTTGAGGCTGTTCAGGGATAATTAATCTCACTTTTTTCAGGAGCGTGAAACCAAATGAGAGGTAGCTGCAAATATCTCACAGATGAAGAACAGACTTGATAAATTTGGATTGAGAATGCAGTGTTGTTCAGCAGGCAAGTGTAATTTCAAATACCCCAGGATTTTATCTACCCTCTCCCCACTGTTCTGGAAATTAAAACTAGGAGGAGCAGAGGGGAATGTACTGTTCCCTTGGATGATGTACAATGTCAAAGACAAAGCTGGACACTAGTTAAATGGATAAGGACAGATTTTAATCAGTAATACACTACTGCAGGAGAGAAGAGAGTCCAATGTGAACTGAGCTCAATTTATATTTGTACAGAGGTGACAGATGATGAGGCATTTTACAGGGAGAATGAGAGAATAGGGAGGGGAAGGGGACCTGCAGGGGCTTGAGCAGAGTCAGGGAAATTAAAAATGATAAAGGTTTGGTCAGTTTCGATGCTAATTAGGCCAACTAGGTCTGTTAGTCAGCAATGATCTAAGTTAAGATTCCATCTCGCCTCCACTACCAGCACTAAACTAGGAAGCAGAGGACGTGTCCTTCCTGATAGTTACATTTCTAAGAAAGGCTTTCAGGTCCTTGAGATAGACTCCCGAGTTGTAGGAAATACAAATACATCTCAAAGGGATAGAAAATGATTCACAGTTGTAAACCCTTTTTAGTAAATGCTCTAAGAAAAGGAGGTCAAGGACCTATCTCAGCTAGAACACACAGTAAATTGTCTTGACAGCCCTGGGCTTTTCCAGATGAGAACTGAAAAAGGGGACTGGGTTGTCCCAGGGATAAACCCCGGGTTAGAGACCATGCAAAAGTTTGGTTAAGTCTCAGGAGTTTGAAAGGAGTGTATGTGCCCAGAGTTTTGGCAGTTCTCAGTACCCTACAAAGAAAAAGTTCATAAAGGGAGGGTTTGCAAATGCCCTGTTAGGAGAGCAAATGTTTCTATTCTTTGGGGCCAAGCAGGGCTATTAGGAGGGAGTAGGAACGGATCCCCCAGAGCAGTGGTTCTCGATCAGAATAATTTTGCCACTAAGAGAACATAAGACAATATCTGGAGACATTTTTATTTGTCATTTCTGAAGGAGGGAGGTACTACTAGTGACATCAAGAAGGTAGAGGCTAGGGATGCTGCTAAACCTCCTATAATGCACAAGACAGCCTTCCACAACAAGGAAGGGTGGGGAGGTGAGGGATGAAAACCTACAAATTGTGTACGATGTATCCTATTCTGGTGAGGGGTACACTGAAAGCCCTGACTTCAGCATTAGACAATTCATCCATGTAATAAAAAGCACTTGTATCCCCTAAATCTACTGAAATAAAAAAAGTTCCACATTGGGGGGGCAGTGGAAAATTACGTTGACTAAGTGGAGTTAGGACAAAATTATAAAGCAGCTGAAAGGATATATACATATATATATATACGCACATACATATATAAAATATGTATATATATGTATACATACATTCACACACATATTTATTATATGTAGAAGAAAATAATAATAGAAGGGGCTTTAATTTTTAAATGAATGATAGAATTATATCAGTGTTTGAGTAATATTTCTTGGGCAGTAGAGTACAGAATAATAAAATTCAGTTTGGGGTCCAACCACCATGTAATGATGACCTACTTTTCATTCATTCCTTTACCACGTATTTATTGAATGATAAATATTTATGTGCCATGCACTGCTCATGCTCTTGGGATCCAGAAATATGCAACATAGATAAGACCTGGCACTAAAAAGTTTATAATCTAGTGGGGAGGTAATAAGCCAGTTAGTTAGTTACAAGTGCCATGAGAGATACAGGAGGCTAATTCAGATCTAGACAACTGTGCTAGAAACAGGATGAGAGCATAGTAGATGATTACTAATGTAAGAAAAAGAAAAATAAAATTTCAAACTTGTGTAAATGGACAGATATTTGCACCATTGACAGAAAAGGGAAAGCGAGAAACCAGTCTGGTTCAAAATGGAAAGTTCACTTTAGCACATATTGAATACGATGTGGTAGCAGCACAATTAATTCAGTGAGAAAAGAGATAAAAACAAAAAATAATAAAAAGCCAATGAAGAAACTATTTACTGGGGCATATACATGAGCTTCTGTGAGAAAAACGTAAAAACTTATTTTCAGTGAGTCAATTCTCTGCTATAAAATAGGCAAGCTGTGGTATTAAATTGATTCTAATTTATGCTATGTCACAACTATAAGAAGTTATTAAAACCTCCAGGCTGTACTTTAGAACGAGCAAATTTTGTCTGTCCCATATGACTTGTTTTTTAATTAATCAAATGATTACCCACAAAGAAGACAGAATAAACCTGAGTCAACAACCTGTAGCAACAAAGAAACCATTTCAATAGTGAATGGGTTTAGCAGGTAGGTTTTATGAATAAACCAAAGCCACAGAAGTTGTAAATCCTCCTTGTTCCCATATGTTAAAAGTAATTTTCTTCAATGTAGCTGATTTCTTATTGTAGGAGAGAACTTGAAAATCAAGGAGAATGTCTGCTGCTAAACCATATAAGATGTTCCTGCCCTCTAAAAGCTGGCTTTCCTTCCAATGCCTTTTTCTAACATCCAATACAAAGAAGTGTTAGATTCCATCTAAAGTCTTACAAATATCACTCAATTCTCATGCTGAGGTTGACTGCTAAAACTTCCATTGTGCTGTCCTGGGGTATTAAATAAAACGGGCTGCATATTAGATTTGCCTTTTACATGCAACTGAATAAACTAATGGGGAAACCATGTCTCTTTTCTTTACTACCACCAAACAGGGTGTGTGTGTATGTGTATCATTCATAATAGATTGCACTTATTGCTGTACTCATGATTTGCCGCTGATCTTATCTCTGTTTTTTGCTTGATGAATATCTTACTGTTAGCTGCATGTTTGGTGAATTTAATTTATAGTTATATCTGTTAGGATTGGATTGAACCCCATAAGGTAACCAGCCATCTATATATAGCCTTTTGAGAAATAATATATACATTTTTTTAAATCTACAAAGATGGGTAGCACTACGGAAGGATAACGATCTGCCTCCTGGCATCCAGAGCACTTGCCTGACCTGCTCTTTGGAGGAAGCACAGTACACAGCAATATGGTCCTGCTGGAAGTCAATGCCTCTTTAAAACCTAGCTGTTACTCATGAAGAAACTCAACAGTAAGGAAGCCAAATTTTCCTCATAAACAGTAAATATTAATAGAACTAGAAAAACAAGTCTGCTATTAGCCACACTAACATCTGCCAGAATTTTATCGTGAAAGGTTTACCTCACTGGAGGCAAAGCAACTACTGTCATCAGCTTCCAGCTAATTAAAGGAGACAACTTGCAGTTTGTCACACAATTTGCAACAGTGTGGGGATTTGGGTACAACTGCTAGATACCACCAAGAAATCCTCAAATTCTTTACAATCCAAAATATGGGCAAGATAAAATATGCTTTTTAAATTATCAAGAGATGTGCATAGCTTAAAATAAACGTGGTGCAAATATATAGCTAAAAATGTCAGTTCTTCTTTATCTTTTACAAGTATCTTTAACTAGACAAAAACTATTGTTCCTAAAGACTCACTTTGACATTATTAGAGAAATATAACAATATTCAACAATCCATATTTATAAGATTTTTCCAAAACATCAAAAAGTAGTTTTATGTCATTAGGTGCCAAGTGTTACTGTTATTTTGAGTTAATGCTGCAAAAATATTTAATCTTTTGAATGAAGTCAAGAATGACATTAGGTTTTAAATCCCATGCCAACTCAAAGTGATTGGTAGTAGCTTCCAGAACAGTGTATTTTAGGAGAATTCCACAGTTGTTTCTGTACTTAGTCAGAAATAATGCCATGAAGATTAGTGGTGACTGCTGTGGAGATGGGAGAGACAGTGACTGTGCCAATGTCATGAATTTGCCACACCAATTTAAGGGAGTGGTTGACAAGTTTGATAATTAGAGGAGTGTCATGGTAACATGAATGGACAGTGATTACCACAGTGTTACCAAAGTTCTAGAAGGTTTCTGTGTTCTGTGCAACCACCTCTATACTTCTGACTCAAGACCATTTGTCATATGCACTTCCTCAGAAACAACCGGAACAGCATTATACTAATGAAAAGTTTGTGAGTTTTATTGAGTACGTACTGTGAGTAAAGTACTCAGCTAGGTGTTGGAGAAAACACGCACATAAATACACACACATATGCAATCTAGTTTTCAAAGTCATTGGCTCAAACACTGCATTTTTCAGTGGGTTGGGAATATCTCCATGATTTGGGGGTGATGAAATTAGATGATATGAGATAAAAATTCTGAAAAGAAACAATATGTAAATTAATCAGCAGTCTAAATATGGAGTATTCTTCCATCCAACTCTCCTCAATGCCCTTGAAATGGGAAACCAGTGTCTATATCTAAAGATTTGGGGTCAAAAGTATAGAAGCAGAGAGCATGCTACATAAGGGGAGAGAGAGATATATTGACAAACAGCTGCCACTGATTTTTTAAGCCTTCAAAAACATGAACTAAATTATCCATGACATTAAAGACATTTCTAAGTTGTTTTGGCTACATATTACACCAATGAGGATGTGAACATCAGGAACAATTAAGGCAATGAAGCTAAAATTGTAAAGTTGTGTGCTAAATTTGGAAATATAAGTAGTTTTGATCAATCACGTTGGTTTGAATTAATTTTAAATACTGTCCTTATTTTTTCATACAATCAGGCACACTACTGCATCACTTCAACAGGATCAACTTGTCTCTAATTTTTCATGGACTGAATTCCAAAATTTTTCCATACTAGACTTTAAGTATCTATTATCGAAATCATATTTTAGACCATTTCAAGAAATTTTGTAAGCTATAGCACCTACTAAAATATTATGAAGTTTATTTATAATAGTTATTCTCATTTGTTAGTGCTATATTGAAATAAGTTGACTCTTCCAGAATTATCAGAATTTTTTTTACTTTTATTCTTATTAATAAAAGAACCTCTGAAGCCTTGATAAATTTTTGTGTTCAAGAAATAAGAAAAACTAGGAAATAATTATGCCAAAATAGATAAAGTTTATTGCTAAATTATAGATATTCTCATAAAGAGATATAGACATAAATCACAGAGAGTATGTCATTTATTTTTAAAAGATTAGTAGCAGAATTAATCTTTTTTTTAAAATTGAGCTTTTAGAAGTGCTATAGATATGTGATAAGCAATACAAAACCAAAATCAATTTTACATTGATTATTAATGTACAGAGAATGTTGATATTATATTGACCAAAACTGTGGCTTATTTATTTGAGGATGGTATTAATTTTCTTACCTGCACCTTTGCAGCTTCCACTGAACTTAACATGGTTCTGTCTGGTACTAATTGGCTCCCAAAAAACTAAATTTGAAAATGAACATTAAAGGATCAATACAAAAAAAACTTTTGATAACAGATACTATAATAAGACAAGTTAAGGAACTACCTTTTCTTCCCTGAGTCAATTGAGAATTATTAAAGATATGTGACAAAAGAGAGAGGAAAACAAAAGTTAGAAATGTTTGTTTATTTATTTATTTATTTTAAAGATAGGGTCTCTCTCTGTCACCAACCTGGAATGCAGTGGCATAATCACAGCTCACTGAAACCTCAAACTCCTGGGCTCCAGCAATCCTCCCACCTCAGGATTCCAAGTAGCTAAGACTACAGTGCCACCATGTCCAGCTAATTTTTTTAAATATTTTTATGTTAATAGAAATGGGGTCTCGCTATGTTGCCCAGGCCAATCTTGAACTCCTGGCCTCAAATGATCCTACTGGCCACTGTGCCTGGCCAGAAATTATTATTATAAAACACAAAATATATTTTACAATGAGTAATGTACAGAATAATAATGATGAATTACATAATCTCAGAGCCCTGTTCTTAATGGAAAATTCTGATTTGTTAACTGTTTGAAAACATTTATTCAAGTATTAACTATTTAGCCTATTTTATCTTGTAGATCTTGGATTTTTCTAAATAGTGAAAGATAATACTGTTATAGTCATTTTAACTGAAATATGAAAATTCTGTTTGAAATAGTTTTTTTCTATAAAGTACACTGTTTAAATTTTTTTTTACTGTACACATTATTTCTATCATTTCAAGTTCTATTCATCACACTATACACTGATAATGTTCATAAAAAATGTATATACATAGTAGAACTTAAGGCAGTATTATACTCTGTAAAGTTTTACAACATTCTTCAATGGAAAAATTTTTATGAGTGTAAAGGTAAGTAATTAACATGTTATTCAGAAACTACATGTAATGTGTAAAATGGAAATATATGTATTAATATATATATTAGGTCATATATATATTAGGTCTATTAGTCTAGTGGTTCAGATTGTTTCATCAGTTTATTAGTCAAATGTGAAATGATGTTTACACTGGCTATATAGATAAGCAAGTTTATATACATATATATAAAAATATTTTAGCATTAGCCTAATTCCCTTATAGCAAAAAAACACTTATCAAGTATCTCTAATAGATTGTTGGCACTGATGACTATGATAATTTTTCCTATACCTGCACTAAACTTCTTTGAAATGTGGCTTTATTGGTCCTCTAAGAGGCAGAGTCTATTTTGCTACCCCTGGAATTTGGACAAGCCTCTTATTTTGTGTTATTCAATAGAATATAAGAGGAGATCTACTGGGGAAGTCCTAAGCCAAGGTCTCAAGGGGCATTGTAGCCTCTGCTCTCACTCTTCTGGGATGCTGCTGTTACATTGTGAAGAATCTCAGTCTAGACTTCTTATGAATGAGACATATCAAAGAGTTGCACAGCTTTCAGCCAAGCCTATGACAAGGACCGTCCTACTCTGTTCAGTTCTAGTCAAGTGGCTGCCTGAGTGACCCACGCTGAGAATAGCAGAACCACATAGTTTGGCCGAGCCCAAAGCAATGACCCAAAGAAATGTGAGTAAATAAAATGTTTGCTGTTTCAAGTCAATGAATTTTAGGGGGGCTCAGGATTCAGAGTGTGTCACTGCCATATCATGTACCATATACAAAAATTAAATGAAAATTGATCATGGACCTAGTTATAAGAGCTAAAAATTATAAAACTTCCAAAAGAAAACATAAAAAAAATCTTTGTGACTTTGGGTTAGAGAAATATTTCCTAAATAGTAAAAATAAATCATGAAACATAAAAAAATTGATAAAATAGACTTCATCAAACTTAAGGATGTTTGTAATTTCAGAGAGACAATTAAGAACATGAATAGACAAGCTAACAACTGGGAGAAAGTATTTGCAAAACCCTCATCTAATAAAAAGCTTGTATGGAGAATATAGAAAGAACTCAATAATATTATAATATCAAGAACAAACAGCTCACTTAAAAAATGAGCAAAATTTTTGAATACACATTTCACCAAAAAAAGAAAAAATTGCAAAGAAATAAGAAGCCCACAAACAGATGGTCAACATCACTCATTACCAGGAAAATACAAATTACACCCACAGTGACAGACCTCTACATACCCACTAGAATTGTCTAAAATTTAAAAGACTAACACTACCAAATGTTGAAAACTATATGGGTAACTGGAACTTTCATACATTTCTGTTGGGATTGAAAAATGGAGAGAGAGTACACTTGGAAAGACCATTTGGCAGTTCCTTACAAAGCTCAATATGTACTTGTCATTGACCTAGCAGTCCCACTCCCAATTACAAACTCAAGAAGAACAAAAATATTTGTACATATGTACTTACATGCAAGTATTCATCAGAGCTTTATTGATAGCAGCCAAAACTTAAAAATACCAATTGTACAACTAGCGAATAAACAAATTGTGATATATTTATACTGTGGAATTTAACAATAGAAATGAATGAGCCATTGGTATATGCAAAATTATGAATATCTAAAATATTATGATAAAGAAGCCAGAAAAAAAGACCATAATGTATGATAACATATGAAATCTGGAAAAGACAAAACTACAATAATAGAAAGCAATTCAACGACTGCTTAGGCCCAGGAACTGGGAGAAGGGATTGTCTGCAAAGGATCATGAAGAGACCATTTTTGCAGTGATGAAAATGTTCTATATCATCATTGTGGTGGTAGGTAGGAGCAAAACTCAACAAGTTGTGCCCTTGAAATGAGTAAATTTTATTGTATGTAAATTATACCTCAATAAATCTGGGTAAAAAATTTAAAAAGGAATGAAAGAAGGAAGAAAGGAAGAGGAGAAAGAAGGGAGGAAGTGAGGAAGATCTGATGTTTAACAAATTTGTGGACCCGGCTATAATGCTTTCTATACAGTTCAAAGTGTCAATTGGGTGTTTCTAGCAGCATAGGATGAGTTACTTCAAGAGAGAGAGGAAATAAAGAAGAGATTACTTAGTTTGCCAAGTAGATTTTAGAAGATATACAGAACACAAGGATGTACTGGATTAGAAAATAGAATTGTTTCTCAACCTCATTCTCTCCCTGTCTACAAAAGATTCTCAAAGTAATAAATGACCTCAAGGTAAAGATTAAATCAAGGGTGTGTTTGTAAGATCCTTTGTTTAAGTCTTCAAAATGATATAAAGCAACGTCACATAGTCCCTTTCATCTAGGCAAAATGGCATCTAAGTATCTTAATGAAAGAAGAGTCTTTTTTGGAAAAGAATTGTCAATGTGACCATTGTCTAAATGAGTTGACTATAATCTTATGCCTAAGATTATGAACAATTTTTAAGGGCTTTGTATCAGCTTTGACTAATTGGTACGGAGACCTTTCAAAATAAAAGATCTCTTTTTAAAAGGCCCATTACTTTCCACAGGCAGCAGGAAGACTGAGAATGCAACTCAGCTGTAAATACAGACCATGTCATATTGAAAACGGTAGCCTTCTTAGAAGGCAGAGCCAAGAACCAAGAGGGAAAAGCCAGAGTGGCCAACAGACTGAAGAACCATTGGAGCAGAAATGGGCTCTAAATTTCTTGCAGAGATGGGTTTCAGAATTGATGTGGAAAAGTAACTGTTATGAGCCCGCCATTACTTTCCTTTTTGCACAGGAGGGAGTGCCTATTATAGGCACTGTTACTGTGTGACTATTTTGTATTGAATGTACATGGGTTGGAGGAGGGGAAGAGTTTAATTTGATTTTTTTAGTCCCCTGTTCTCTGGATTAATACAAGCCACACAGGAGAAGGTATAGCTTCATCTATGAGGAGTCTGGTTTTTCGTTAAAATATGTTTGGTTTTCCAGGCTTGCTTGTGGGCAATTACAAAGGCTTCATCTGACAGGCCTCATGGGAAAAAGCTGCCCTCCCCGACCAGACTTGGTGCACAGCTAGTGCATTACAGACACTAAGGAGAGTTGCTGTCAAGGGCTCAGGCCCTCAGTTAATCATGTATATTTGCATTCCTTTTCCAGGAAACCGTCATTCCTTGGTCTCTTTCTGGGTCTTTGGCCTCTTTCTGGGGGAAGGAGCGGGAAACCCTGAAGACACTTTTCCTCAGTCCAACTGATTACTCAGTACTTTTCCACTCCTAGCCTTACTTCCTCCCCAAGGTCCCTGGATCCACAAAACCATAGGGTCCTCATGTTCAGGACTCTCTCAACAGTGAGATGACCCCTATGTTTGTGCTGATCCACCTGACCCTCAACCAGCACCATCCCATGGGGAAAATGGAATACATGAGTTGGCACTTTCTCTACTTGAGACTATTGCTCTATGGTTACTTTCATTTTTCGCTTTTTGCATTAATTAACTACTCCAACACATGGCAGCTCATTTCTCTCTTTCTTCAGCTCAGCTGAGCTGCTGACAATCCACATTGAGATCTAATTCGGTTTCTAAATCCCTCAACTTTGGGCCTGGTGCCTTAATGGGAGGAGATTTGTGAAAGGGGATAAATATCTTTTGCCAGTGAGAAGAAAAAGTAAAATTGTGGTCAGAGGGAAGACTGTTTACAAAGACAGGCACAATAATGTTTCACATCCTTGTATCTATGCAGTGTGACTTTTCCACTCTTCCAGTCAAAGGCTGAATTCGATATTCCCACTCCTGAAATCTGATCTGGACTTGTGTCTTGCTTTGGGCAACAGAATGCAGCAGGAGGTGGAGTTTGAGTCTAAGCCCTAAGAAACCTTGCAATTTCCACTTTGACTTCTGGAATCTTTGCCACCTGATCTGAGGCTTTGTTCTAACTCTAACAAGGGAAGTTGCCTGGTCTTTGCTGGAAGAGACTGAGCAAGGAGAAGTGGCAGGGGAGGAAGCAGCAAAGAGAAAGGGAGAAACTGGGTCAGCCAGTTATCACAATGAACTTGAAAATGTTTTTGTGAATGTGGACACAGAAAATGTTGAGCTGAGGATAACTGGTCAGAGCTCAGGCTTGCAAGATGTAAGATATTGGCCATAATTTATGGTCCAAAAATCTAAGACAGATAAACAGAAGGAGCCAGATGGTGGGGCAAGGACCAAAGCAGGGACCTGTAAAATAATCAAACTCAAGCTTCATTACCAGAGCTGATCGCCAAAGGCAGTCATGGTCATGTCCTTTGTGAATAATTGTGAGCTAGGAGTTTAGCGTCAGTAAGCCCGAAGCTAATGACCCTAGAAGCCAAAGGAGTGGTGCAGTTGACGTGGCACTGTTCATTCCAGCAGTAGCAAAATTGCTTTCTTGTGAGACATGTCGTACTGATAATACTTGTGAGTGACTTCATCCTTTTAATCAGGCTAAACAGTCTTGTGATATCAAAGAGTAAACCAGCGTATAATTGGTTTTTCTACCACAGAATGCCCCAAACCAGACCTTAAAACCCATAGAGACATTAAAGAACCCAGAGAGCAGTTAAAAAATGTGAAAATATCAAAATTTAATATCCTGGCTAATAATATATTGACTTAATGTTTACATTACAGTTATCCCCATTTTTAAAACTGAAAATATTTTACATATAATATACTATACATATAATATTATACATAATATTTTTATTAAATCAGGAATTATACTTACCCTATATTTATAGTACAATAATACCAGATAAAATTAAAATTCTGAAAATACTTGAAAGAATGATGGATAAATAGGTAGAGAAATAGGTAGAGACATACATATATATGGGAAATAAGTTCAGTTTTTTTAATCAATGGGGATTATTAGTGATGGTGTGCCTTAGGGATTATTAAAAAAGAAGATAGATAGGGATAGAGCTATTCTGTACATTTAATATACATTATTTAATCTATAAGCATTCTTTATATCAGTGCAGAAAAGGAGTGAGAATAATAACTGAGAAGAGCTTGAATTTTTCTCAGAGGGGACCTGGCATCTCTAGTGATCCAGCTGCTCCAGGCTATAAAGAGCAGTGAACTGTCACTTTTCATTTCTAGCTAGTCAAAGTACCAGTCAGCTGCAAGGGCTGCCCAGCATCTTTCCCTCACCAAATTCTTAGTGATTGCCAAAAAAAGCAGGGTTCTTTAAGGAGAGGAAAAACATTTTAACTCAAACCCATGCCCTTCAGGTTTACTGTGTGCCTAAAACATCAAACTGCTTTCCATGTTATTTGCAAGGACTGAATAAAAATGGGAAAAGTGAAGATGTGTATTCTTAGAATCATATAGATATGAAAGACAGGGAATAAAGTTGTCCTTATCTAAGAGAAAGAAGACACTGAAGAATGAGAAATGGTATCCCCTCCACATATGGAAAGGAACAGTCATGTGTCATGTCTAGAGTCCTCTAAGACAGCTGTCTCCAACCTTTTTGGCACCAGGGATCAGTTTCATGGAGGATAATTTTTCCATAGACTGGGTGGGAGTACTGGTTTTGGGATGATTCAAGCACATTACATTTATTGTGCAAACCTCTCTGCTAATGTTAATCTGTATTTGTAGCTGCTCCCCAGCACTAGCCTCACTGCCTCAGCTCCACCTCAGATCATCAGGCATTAGATTCTCATAAGGAGCACTCAACCTAGATCCCTTGCATGCGCAGTTTACAGTAGGGATCGCGATCCTAGCAGAACATAATGCTGCCGCTTATCGGACAGGAGGCGGAGCTTATGCGGTGAAGTGAGAGATGGAGAGCGGCTATAAATACAGATGAAGCT
>CAUYRT010020265.1:0-15831 GCA_963574885.1 Lepilemur ruficaudatus
CGTGACTGGTCTGGGCGATTCCACTGTGCTAAAGAAGAAAACCTATTTTTAAATGTAAATAGAATATCTCATAGCCTGTGTGGGAAGCTGACAGTTAAGAAGTGGCATGTGCCTTGAAAGAGGGCAGAGTGTCAGTCAGCCATCTTCTAACACGGTCCCTAGAAGAGGCGCAGACTATCCAATGCGACCACCCTGAGGATCTCCCGGTTGTATGTTGCTATCTTCCAAATCAAAGCTATTTCTGCTTGTCCAAGATTGTTCTATTAAACAGTTTTAACTAACCTTTTTTAATCTGGAGAGAATACTTTTTAATCTCTGAGCCTCAGCTACCCGGTTTGTGCAATGGGCGTGTTGCTGGCAGTGGTGGTGATGGTGAGCAGTCACACCCCTTGGGGTTCCAACTGCGGCATCCAAGCCTTCTTCCAGGATGTGAAGCCCACATGTCAAGTGGACTCCCAGGAAGGTTCCTCCCAGTGACACGCATCCGGACATTCCCCTGTAGGAGTCTCAGTGTGTCCAGATGTCCACTGTCCAGTAGAAACATGACATCTGGGCAACTGTCCCATTCCACCCACCCCCTGCCCTCTTATCTGGCCGCTGTAGGGTCATGACGATAATGTCAAGACCCAACCCATTCAGAACAGGGGACTTTGCCTGGGAAAGGGCAGCCCTCTCCTCCCTGCGGCCCTGCTTTCTCCCTTCTAGCGACCAGGTCTGGTTCATGCCTGCATCCGAAAGGCTATGACACGCTGTGTCAGGAAAGCAAAGTATTGTGTGTGTTGCCTTCTTTAAAGCTAAAACCCAGCCCCATTAGAGAGGGGCAGTTCTCAACATTTTTTACAATGATAGCTCTAACTTTAGTTGGTTGGTCACTTACCCCGTTTGAAACACTTTTTTGTAGTAACTCATTTAATCCCCACAAGGATCTGTAAAATGGATACTGTTGTTATTCTCAGTTTACAATGGTGAAACCAAAACCCAGAGGGGGTCAGTAACTGACCGAGTCCTTCGTTTGATTAAACCAGAGCATGGGAACGGCGATGCCTTCTTAGGACAAGCTACCTTACTCCCGTGTGCTGTGAACACACCTTGGGCTTGACACTGTGGCTCACGCTGGTGGCCTGCCTGGAAGCCCCCTCATTGTCTCCGTCTCCCTTTCTGCACATCCGTCATGGGAAGGTGCGGCAGTCCCGGTCCTCTGAGACGGCCAAGGTGAGATGAGATGCAGTGCGAGAGATTCACGGGGCTAAATGCCAGGGAGGAGCATGAGGAGGGAGCCAGAGGGGGCTGGGAGACAGGGATGGGAGGGAGGGAAGGGTTGGGGGCTGCAGTGCGGTTCTAAGAAAGCCCAGCAAAGCTAACAGGATGTACTTGAGCCTTCAGAGGAGCCCCATGTCCCCCAGGCACAGGCCTGCCTCCCTCAGGGATTAGCTGAGAACAAACCCGGGGAAGCGCCATCCCTCCGTCAACCAGGTCCCACACGGGAGATCTCAGAGGCGCGTTTTCACGGCTGCTGCACTTTCAGGAAGTACAGCTGCCACCTAAAACCAAAAAAGCTGACTGCACTTGCTTCTGCAGGCACAGATCGGATCAGTGCAAGAATAAGTCCTTCCACTTACAGACGCCGGACAGGGCTGAGAGGTAGAGGGAAAGAAGACACCAAAACTGCAAAGTTTTGGTTGTTTTTGTGCTAAAGAGAGGGCGGCAAACTCAAGTCTTCAAGCAAGTATTGTGCATGAATGGAGCGAGCTGGTCCTATCAGGAAGGAGCGGGGAAGGATGAGACAGCGGGAAGCTAGACAGTGCTGCCCATCCTCAAGGAAGCAGCCTGTGCTCCGTTCCAGCCCACGGTGGCCGTGCAGAGATACATGCCAGTGCGGCCTGGGCTCCTGGTTCAAGAGAAGCCAGAAATAATGGCTCAGTGTATTTTAAAGCACTGTGTAGGCCAACGACATCTGCCCTGACTTTAGCCCTGGAGTCTAGTGCCAAGGGCCAGTGGTTTAGACATTTTGGATAAACAAAACAGGTCTGGAGTTGGGATGTTGAACAAAATTGCTCAGTAGAATTAAGGAAGAACAGTAGAGTTTTAGGGGGAAGCCTTGGAGAGAGAGGATGAAGACCAGGCTGACATGAAGGCAGACCAGGGGCCTATGTAGAAAATCAGCCAGTGTGAAATTCCCCGTGGAATTAGAGGCAACCAGCCATTTCTATTGGTGACACCGAGTGTTTAGTTCTTTGTTATATAGGACTATGGAATAATAACACACACACACTTACATACACTCACACGTTACCCCGGCTCCCCAAATATTCAGAAACAATCTGCTACACGCATCAGGTGACCAACTCCTCCTGGTTTGCCCAGATTTTCCTGGTTTTAGCACTGAAAGCTCCATGTCCCAGGAAACCCCTCAGTCCTGGGCACACCAGGAAGGTTGGTCACGCTATCAACACACACCTGCGGCATGTGAGGGGCAAGGCTGGCCAGAGATTGGTTCAGAGCTGTGGCATCCACCTTGCAGCCTGGGGAGAGTCATTGCTAAATCACACAATTCATCGACCCACCCTGGAACTGTCCTGTGGCAGATTAGATCACGGTCTCCAATTCTTACCCTCCCCCCATGTGGGATTAGACACTCATCACCTTGCCATGTGACTTTGGTGCCTTCCGCTATGGGCAGAGGATGTCTCCCTGCCCAGTGACAGCAGACTCAGGCATGGGACTCAATTCCACTAGTGGAGGGTGAAGAAATGACCGTGTGCCGGTTCTGAGTACAGGTTTCAAGAGGAATCACATATTTCCATCTGACCTGCTTGGTTTCTGCCATTAGCCAAGACACACAGAGCAAACTTGAGCTCAACCTGCAGCTGGACGCGGAGGGGCCGCAGCTGACCCACAGACCTCCGAGTGAGGCAAATGTAGATTTGTTCTTACAAGTCATGAGATTTTGAGATTTGTTATGCAACAGAAATTGACTAATGTGTGCCTTATCTTTGAACTTTTTTGAGACCTTTGTGGTCAGATGTTCGTCCTATCAGTTAGATGCAGAATAGGCTACTTCCTGCTCTTGGAGCCTTGGTTTTCTTATCTGTGCAAGGAAATGATGACAGGGCCCCCTCCCATGGTGCTTGGAAGGATTCTAGATCACGTGTCTAGCACATGAAGCATAATTCTTTGAGCACACACTTGCTGACCTTTTTCTCAGCACGGTGCTGGTCTCTTGATCACGAATTTTACAGGATAGGCCAGGCATGGATTGCGCGCCTGTAATCCTAGCACTCAGGGAGGCCGAGGCAGGAGGATCACTTGAGCTCAGGATTTTGAGACCAGACTGAGCAAGAGTGAGACCCGATCTCTACTAAGAGGAAGAAAAAATTAGCCAGGCAACTAAAAATAGAAAAAATTAGCTGGGCATGGTGGTGCATGCCTGTAGTCCCAGCTACTCGGGAGGCTGAGGCAGGAGGATCACTTGAGCCCAGGAGTTTGAGGTTGCTGTGAGCTAGGCTGACGCCACGGCACTCTAGCCCAGGCAACAGAGAGAGACACTGTCTCAAAAAAAAAAAAAAAGGAATTTTACAGGAGGAAAGAAGGCAAACCTCCTCACTTGGTCTTTTTTGTCCAGGAGTGGACAGAGCGTGTCTGGATCAGAGACAGAGGGATGGAAGAAAAGACCTCTTTTCTGACATGTAGGCCTGCTACTGATGGTCTCTAAGGATAGGTACATACCTGTGTGTTGGGAGGGCTGAAGGTCTCCAGTGAGCGAGGTTTCCAGCTGCAATATGCCATCCTCCAGCATCCTTCCCCCAGCAGATCCGGGGTTATGTAGGGAATGTGGCTGGCAAGGTGCCCAGAGGCTGGGGGCAGCCACCCCGGTGCGCACAGGGCTGGGCTGGGCAGACTTGTGTTCCGCTTTCCCAGACTAACTCCACTTGGACCTTATCTCGGGCTGTGAGATGATGTTCGGGCGTGGTCTGGCCCCTCATCCCAGGCTGTCTGTCAGGGCGGCAGGAGCTACAGGAGGGGGCTCCAGCAGGCCTCCGTCCTTTGGTTTCCCAGGACTAGGGTACAGGCGTCCCCATGGCTCCCAACCAGCTGCCTTGGCACTCTGGAGTGGAAAAAATGATGCAACCAGAACTCCATCTCCTCAACTCCCTGCTGACCTGCCTGAGAGCCAGGCTGGCACGGAGAACAAAGAGAAAAGAGACCCAAGTCGACCCACTACCCAGACAGACGCCCGGTGCCAGCCGCCCTCCTGCCACCCCGCAGCACCCCGAGAGCCTCAGACCCTGCTTTCTCTTGCAGAAAATGGGACAACAATCACAACCTCTGTGCTTATTATGTCACAGAGTTGCTGAGGAAGATCCAGTGAGACACTGGGGGTAGGAAAATGGCTGCATAAGGCAACATTTCCCCTTCTCCTTCTAGAAATTATGCCAAAGCATCAGGGAGAATAGAAAAACAAACAAGCAAAACCAAACCACAAACTCCGATCTTAAAGCCGGGAGAAACACATAACCCACAGACTTCAGACTATGAGTGGGTTCGGTGGTGGCGAATCTCAGAAAGCATCAGCAAAAATACACTTCCTGGGATGAGGGCTTCCTTGAGGTGAAAATTACATTCCTTATTTATAAAAATCAGTGTGGGAACTTGGATGAGTAGTGTCAGCAGCAGAAGCTCTCCTGAGTCTGGTTTGGTTCCGAGAAAACAGAGGAGATGTAACAAAGAATTACAGAGGGAAGACATATGTGCAGGAAGCAGTCTGTCTCCGCGGCAGCAGAGGGGAGAAGCTTTCAGCCATGACGCCCAGGAACTAGGCACAGTGGTACACTCCTGTGAATCCCGTCTGCTCGGGAGACTGAGGTGGGAGGATCGCTTGAGCCCCGGAGTTTGAGACCAGCCTGCACAACATAGTGAGACCACATCTCAAAAAAGAAGCAGAAGAAACAAAGAAGCCCAGGAAGCGACCCTAATTCTTCCCCACATCCACAGAAACAACCAGCAAATAGCTGACCCAGGAACACAAGCCCTTCCAATTACAGGTTTAAAAAAAACTGTAACAGCCTCGATACAAAGATATTATAATAAATTGTGCAGAAAAATCTACCAACGGATGAAAGGATATTAACACAAAGTGGATGAAAATTGTATCCAAATCATGTTGGCATTAATTCAAAAAAGAATTGCCAGGTGCAGTGGTTCTTGCCTGTAATGCCAGCACTTTGAGAGTCCGAGGTGGGAGGATCACTTGAGACCAGGAGTTTGACACAAGCCTGGGTGACATAGTGAGACCCCGTCTCTACATCGGCTCATGGGTCTCTTCCATATTCACATAAGATCTCATCTCAAAAAAACAAACATTCCATTGCTTTTAAAAAAAATTAGAAAACCTTCCGGGGGCTGTTCAGCCATGCTTATGGTTCACAGCTCCAGATTCTGACATACACGCAATCGGGTAGCTCAAATATCTACATATCCCAAGTTTCCACAGAAGGCTAGAGTAAAATTTGGGCTCCAGAGCCAGACTGCGTGGACTCAAAGCCTGGTGCCCCAGGCTTAAAAGCTTCAAAGCTGTGTGGCATCAGATAAGTTGCTTGACCTCTCTGGGCCTCAGTTTTCCCATTGTCAAATGGGGATGGTTGGGAGGATGAAAAGAGTTAATATCTGGAAATATTGGAAACCTTGGATAAATGCAGGCTGTTAGCATGATTATCACAGCCTCTGACCTTCCTCCACTGGTAACAGACACAGAAGGGGACCGGAGAGAGTTCTGTAACTGTGTCCCTAACCATTTATCATGTTTGGGTGGCAAGAAGTCCTGCCTTACGCTCTAGTGCATATAATTTGACCCTTACACCAAATTTAGAAGCAGAGATTGTCACCCTGGCACCAGGGTATTTGAGTTTGTTCAAGCCACAGACACCAACCCTGGCTAATTTAAGGGGAGAAAAAGGTTGGGAGGCGGGGCATGGAAAGGAAAAGTTGACCAGCCAGGACTTGGAAAGGACAGGAACAGAGGCTCCAGGGACACAGAGAGCAGGAGCCAGGGGTGTGGGAAGCAGGAACCAGAGGGCTGGTCTTCAGGGTTCCTTCTGTCTTAGCCTTGTTCCCCTTACATCACCCATTCTCCCAAGAGAAAGCCGGATTGGCTGCGTTTGGGTCATGTGCCCGCCCACTGACCTTGATGGACAGCCAAACAAGGTGGGAAGGATGATTCCCCGAAAGAGGAACAGAAAGTGGGGTGGGAGGGTTGAAAGGTGGGCAGGGATGGCTGTGTGCCCATTTTACAGATGAGGAAAGGGAAGCCCAGATAGAAATTGGCAAGGCCACAGAGCTGGGAATGATCGAGTCTGGGCTCCAACCAGAGGTCCCCACTGCCTTTCCCGTCTAGGGACTCCAGGCTGGCAGAAAAACAGGAGGGTATTGTCTCCCTGCAGGAATGAGTGACTGGCTCCCAGGGATGCCAGGACCCAGAGGAGGTCTCCCTGGGGCGCAAGAAACCGCCTCAGACTGAGCTGCATTCAGGGGTCGAGGCCTCTTCCCCAACAGTGAACAGAGCCCCCCTTCAAATCTAGCCTCACCCCTCAGCCCCAGCCCTGTGGTTTTTCAGAGCAGCTAGAGGGGAAAGGTTTATTTTTCCACTGTGCATTTTCCTGATATGTAAGACACTGTGTGGACCAAATGAAATATGTCCAGGCCTGGAGGCAGCCCAAGCACGGCTAATTTTTAAGTCCTGGAATGTTCCTTTCTGCACACAAAACCTAAGGCGCTGTTTGCGTAGATACGCTGGTGTGCTGGGCTTGCAGATTTCCTCACTCTGATTTCAGATATGCAAAGAAAAATGAGCCTTTTACTTTTCCCACAAAAGCCATCTAGTGCAGCGATCAGGAGCGAGATAGGTTCTGGAGCCAGAGGACCTGGGTTTAAATCTTGGCCCTGCCATCATGTGGCCTGCGGCGAGTCACTTAACCTCTCCAGGCCTCCGTGTTCGTTGAGGGGATACACGTAGGCAAGTGTCTGGTGCATAAAAAACAACACGAAAGTCTCCACGACTGTTCTCAGGCCCTCGTGTGATCTCGGTCATGAGCCCTCACAAGGGAGGAAATACAAACCTTAAACCAGGCCAAGAATTTAAACTGTTCAGGTAAAACAGGCTTCACTTGGGTGTTTCAGGGACAAGCTCAGCCGTTCAGTTTCCCTCCCTCCTCCGCTGCTCTCTGAGACCACCCCTGCCTGGACCCCATCTTGGTCATGGGGAAACTGAGCTCCAAGGAGGAAGGTCAAGGTTAGTAAGTGTGATTTCGTGAGTGCTCCCTCTGCACTCAGCTTTCTAGGTGCACATGCTCCTAGAATCTTCCTAACAGCCCTGGGTAGAAGGAATCACGACTCCCTTAACCGATCTTGTGCAGCTCGTGAGCAACGGAGGCAGCATTAGACTCCGGGATGGCCACCTCGGAAGCCTGACTCTTCTCTGCTCCTGTTAACTGTGTGTTCCCACTCCCGGTATTGAGATAAGATTTAGAGGCTTCTATGCTCCAATTGACCCACATCACTTAATCCTTAAAGGAAAAAGTCTCTCTCTCTACTTCATTGACCTTCTGAAGCAGAGAAAGTCCAGGGATAAAATCTTGGCTTCAGAGAACTGGGGAAAAACAGCTTCAGGTACAGCAGCATCCAGAGGCTGCAAGGACGTTGTCAAGACTCGTTTCTCTCCATTTCTCAGCAATGCTTTCCTCTGTTTTGGCTTCGCCCTCAGGCAGCCTCTCCCCATGTTTTGTCGAGATGGCCTGTAGTAACCCTTCCACTCTGCTGGCTCGGCGACGCCAGTCTTTGGTCAGTAGTCTTCGGGAAAGTTTGGCACTGACTCAGACTGGCCTTACTTAAGTCAGGTGCAAATCCCTTTACTTACTCCTTTGGCTATATGAGATGCTTTTATGGGCCAGGCCTGGATCTCCTGCCCACTGTTGGAGCTGGAAGTGGAGACTGGGGCAGGTTTGCCACATTGATGCCCTAATCAATGGCCTCCCTGCTCCCCAGCCCTTTGCAATGTGAGTTTGTTTCCACATGATCTGAATCTGGGCTGCCTGGAGACTTGCTCTGGCCAGTGGAATACACGGGCAGGGATGCTCTGCGTGTTCCCAGCCGTGGCCCCAGCAGTCCTCACAGTTTCTCCCCTCTCAGAACTCTGGATAGCCCCCATGAGAACAAGCCTGGGCTGGTCTGCTGTAGGAGGAAAACCCACATGAAAGACAGCCCAGTCCTCCAGCAGAGACTCCCAGACCAGCCAACAGCCAGCTGACCTCCCAACTTGTGAGTGAGCCCAGCCGAGATAAGCAGAGCTGCCTACCCAACTCACAGCCAACCACAGATGCATGACCAGCTGGGAGCAAAACTGCCCGGTGGATCCAGTAACTTGTAAGCAATAATAAATATTTACTCTTTTAAGCCATTGAGTTTTAGGGAAATTTGTCATGCAGCAATAGCTGACAGATACAGGGCTCAGTCCACCAAAACCCCATGGACTGAGTAGGGGAGGGCACTTTTTAAAATAAGAGATGGATTCTGTTACCCTAGGGCAGAAGACATCTTGAGGATTTATTGTTGGATGATTATTGTCCCCATTTCTCAAGTAGGGAAACTGGAGCCCAGAGAGTTTCCTCAGCCAGTAAGTGACAGAGAAATGAATTTGAATCTTGGTCTATCCTACCAAGTCTCACAGGACAACTAAAAATGTTAAGTGATTAACCTCATTTAATGGAGCACAGATGTAGATGTTACCATGCACCTGAGAGTAATCAATCAGGATGGTTGGATAATGACTTTAGCTGAGTTTCCTGGCAGCTAAGGTGAAAAGGGAAATGTGTTCGGTTGCATCAGCCTGTTCACCTATTATTTTTAAAAAGAAAAAGTGGATAAATACAAGTTTTTCTGGAGCAGTGAGAGGTCCTTACATGAGGAATCTAACAGAAAAATGGCTGTTGACAAGTGCTGCTCCTTTCATTCTCTGTAAAAATTGAAGATAGCCTATAGCACACACAGGCATTTCTGGGAGGCACTCACATAAGGAGGTTTTTCTTTTATTTTCCTTTCTTTCCTTCTTTTCTTTAAGAACATAGTTTATTTCTATTGCTAGTATTACAGTGTAGAGGTCACTGGTTCAGGGTTGGTGAGGGGCTCAGCCATTCCCAACATGCCACCTCCATCCTGGGTGCAAGGTGGCTGCTCCAGCTCCTGCCTTCAGACCTGCCTCCCAGCCTGCAGAAAGTGCGAAAAAGCAAGAATTTGTGTTTCAGTGATCTTATCTACCTTGCAGGACTAGGACTGACAGAGTCCAAAGGAACGGAGTAAAGCACACCTGTAAAGCTGAAAATTGGAAGACTGCTAGGGTTCAAATCCTGGCATGGCCATTTACTAGCTGTCTTAGTTTCTTGTCACAAACTTGGTGGCTTAAACAACAGAAATTTATTTTCTCACAGTTCTGGAGCCCAGAAGGTCAGCATCAGTTTCACTAGGCTGAAATCAAGATGCCAGCAGGGCCGCGCTCCCCCGGGAGGCTCCAGGGGCGAAATCTCTCCTTGCCTTTCCCTGCTTCTGGTGGCTGCCAGCGTTCCTTCACCTGTAGCCGCATCACTGCAGTCTCTGCCTTGGTTTTCACTTTGCTTTCTCCTCCTCTGTGTCTGTCCATTTCTACTATCCCTTGCCCTTCCTCTTACAGTGATACGTAGATGCCATTTAGAGCCATCTGGATAATCCGGGATAATTGCCTAATCTCAAAAGCCTTAATTTAATCACACCTGCAAAGACTTCGCCATATAAGGCAGCATTCACAGGTTCCAGGGATTAGAACCTAAAATCCTGGAGACCCACCATTCAGCCCACTACACCAGCTGTGTGACCTTGGGTAAGTGTCTTAACCTCACTGTGCCTCAGCTTCCTTCTCTGTGAAATGACAGCAGCTGTGTCACTGGGTTATTATGAAGATTAAATACGTAATCAGATAAAGCACTTAGAATGGTTGCCAGCACATGATAAGAACTTTGTAAATGTTAACCATTAATAGGAGCAAGAGTCTTGGCCAACTAAAATCCTCACAAGGACAGATCCCTTCTCTGTCCTGTTTGTTCACCCCTCTCTTCCCAGCACCTACTGCAGGGACTTGCACACAGTAGGTGCTCAGTAAATATTTAATGTACGCAGCCACGGCTGCATGGCTTTGGGCACGTTGTTTCTCCTCTCTGGTCCTCAGTTTCCTTCTCCCTGCACAAGGGGCTGCTGGGAGGGAAAGTCCATTCTCTTTCTGGACGGGCACGTCCCCACTGGGGGTAGAAGGCTCAGGGTCAGGAGCCGGCCGCAGCTGCTCTCTCTGTGAGTCACTAGATTTCTCAACTTGAGGCCAAGTGTCTAAATATTATGAGTGAGCCTGTTAGAGATAAGGTGGGGAAACGATTTGGCCAAAGCAACTGCAGCCCAGGCGCCGGGGCTGGACTTCCCTGGACTTTCTCAGCAGCGTGAGTTAGCACTTAGCACCTGCCAAGAACACAGGCCGCTGACCCAAAACGAGATGGGGCGGCCCAGATGCCTGGCTTTAGCGGCTGGAGCCTGCTCTGGCTGTCCCTGTTCCCAGAGCCGGCATCTAGTAAAATCCTCATGGCTCAAGTGGAGAAACCGAAGCTCAAAGAGAGTGAAGGCTACGTCCAAGGTTATACTGTGATACGCTGATCGATGAGCTAAAACCCAGGAGTCCTAATTCCCAGCCCAGCACCTGCAGGAGCCAACCAGGCGAAGGGAGAAGGAAGGCTTGCAGAGTGTTATGGGCAAGGAGTGTGGCATGTGCAAATGCCCGGGGGTGAGAGCCCAGACACAAGCTCAAAAACCAGCATGAATGGGAAAAAGGGGTGACATGCCCTGGGCTTTGGACTCAATTCTGAGGGATAAAGGAAACCACTGATGGTTTTAGGAAGGCAAGGAACAGGATCTGAGAGTCATTTTCCAAGTGTGTTCCATGGACCATCAGCATCAGAATCGCCTACAGTGGGCCCTGGGGGAGATTGCCAAAATGCAGATTCCTGGGGTCCACCCTAGATGTGGCCCTCATTGCAACAGTCCCCCTCCGAGGAGATTCGGAAGCGCACCCGCTGTTTTAGTGAGCGAGAGATGCTGCTAAGACTCCAATTACATGGTCTGGTCTGAGACAAACCTAGTTTCAAATCCCAGCTCTGCCATTTACTTGCTGTGTGACTTTAGACCAGTTACTGCACCCCTCTGAGCCTCCGTTTTGCCTCCTCCAAAATGAAGACAATCTTAGTATTTTTCTCACTGGGTTGTTCTAAGGATTAAAGAAGGTAATGTATGTAAAGCAAAGCGCTCAACATAGATCTGGGTGTTCCTGCTGCTCAGAAAACACCGGTCATTAGAGACCCCCTTTGGCAGCAGTGGGGAGAAAGGGGTGGAGGACAGAAGGTGTGGAGGCAGGGAGGCCGGCGAGGAGGTCGCTGCGGGACTCCGGGCAGATGCCTGTGGTTGGGATGTGGAAATGGCGATGGGCAGGGTGGCCCCTGTGCGCAGCGCCAGGCGGTGCCATTCTTGTGTGCTACATGGCATGCAAGAGTCCGTGGAGACGGATCAGAAACTCTATGTCAGCAGCCACGGACTGGGTGCTCGGTGTGTGCCAGGCCCCGTGTTAGCAGCTTCATGCTGTTTATCCTCACGACAACCCAACAGTGTGGTGTCACTTTGTCCCCAGTTTCTCAACCTGCATGCTATTGATATCTGCGCTGGAGAACCCCGTAAGGTGTTTAGCAGCATCCCTGGCCTCTACCCACCAGATGTCAGCAGCAACCCCCTTTGCAGTTATGCCACCAGAAATGTCTCCAGCCATTGCCAAGGGTTTCCCAGGGGGCAGAGTCACCCCGAGGTGAGAACCACAGCACCATTCTCATTTTACTGGAAAGGAATTGGAGGCTCAGGGAGCCATAGCTCTCTGCCCACAGTCACCCAGCTGAGATGTGGCAGGATTTGAACTCAGGGCTGATTCAGAGCCCTGGATGTTAAACCTCTGCCGTGAAGGTGGTCAGATCTACGCGGTGGCAGGACCAGATGGTCTATATGGAAGGGGCTTAGGGACAGCGGTCTGGTCCAAAGGGGCAGCTGGAAACACCTGCTAGGCAGATGGGCTGCATTAACATGGATTCTGTGTTTACTCAGGGTGGCTGTGAAACCGAGTCCAGAAATTACAGGGGAGCCAAATTCACCCCCCAACACCAGGACTCCTCTAGGGGCCACCACCAATTGCCCTGGACAGCAGGGCCAAGGAAGATGGGACATCAGGGACAGGCAGGAAGGACCAAGACAGCACCGCCACCGGGAACCTCCCAAAAACACTCTCCAAGACCTTCAGGCTAAATATTTACGCTGTGAACTCTCCTTTCCTTCCTGTGTGGGCAGATGGGGGCTTAGAGGTGGGTCCAAGGAATCTGGGGAGAGAGAACCCAGGGAAAGGGAAAGAGGCAAGGTCAGGGGTCAGGAGAAAGTAGTCACAGGCCAGGAATAGCACTCCGTCCCGCAGGCTGGCGTGCGGAGCCTGGCAGAGCGGGACCCACGGCCACCACAGTCATCTCCCTGAGGAGGGCGTGGAATTCAAAATGTGTTTTTGTTTTCCTAAGAGACATGTGGAATCAAATTATATGTTTCTTTTGCCCACTCTTGATCTCTGTAAGCAAGGGAGTTGGAGGTGAGGGGACAATTAAATCAAAAAATCTTGCCCAGAAAGGAAACCGTTTTTCTAGACCCCAAAATACTTTGTTTGTGCAGATGGTTGCTGTTAAAAAGGCCTGTCTCTGAGCCCAGAAAGAAGGTGGATTTACGATGGAGGCCGCGCCCGGGTGAGTCGAGTCATCAAAGTCAAAGTCCTGCCAGGTTAAGCCACAGTGGGCTCCGCGCTCCACCAAGGGACAGGCTCCCTCTGACAGGTCTTCCTCCCAGGTGACAGACGGCAGGAAGGGCCCGTCAAACAGTTTTACTGCGGAGACTGTCGTTTCGGTGTCTGAAGCATCACCTCTAGCCTCCAGGCCGCGATGACCCCAGAGCTTGCAAATCTTGGTGGGAGAATTGCGTGGAGCCTTGTGAATGTTTTTGGCAGGAAACAGTGCTGATTGAAGACATGTGTGCCTGTTAGCCATCACTTGAATCACTCGACTTGTACATGACATCGCCAGTGTCGTGGGTGTGCATGGACGCACGCCCTTGCCTATGTGCTTGCATTTTCTTTTCCTTCTTTGTTCTTCCACCAAAGTGGAAAGTGCCGGAAGGTATTTGAAAGAGACGTGAAAACAGAGAGAAACAGCAGTTCAGTCTACTCTTCTCCCTTAAAGGGCAAAAAATGTGTCCCTGGATATTTATAAACCGAAACCCATTCTTCTCGATCTTTAATCACCTGGGGGTCTTGCTGGAAAGCAGATTCTGGGCTCAGTGCAGTGGCTCACGCCTGTAATCCCAGCACTTTGGGAGGCTGAAGCAGGAGAGTCACTTGAGGCCAGGAGTTCAAGACCAGCCTAGGCAACATAGGGAGACTCCTCTGTACAAAAAAAATTTTTAAAAATTAGCCAGGCATGGTGGTGCACGCCTGTAGTCCCAGGTACTTGGGAGACTGAGGCAGGAGGATCGCTTGAGCCCAGGAGTTGGAGGCTGCAGTGAGCTCTGATCGTGCTACTGAGATTCTACTTTTCCAATACACCCCTAGGCATCGCTGCTACTGGTCTGGGGGCCACATGAGGCATGGCGAGGCCTCTGCGCTTGAGGTCGAGGTCATTGCCAGAGGTGAGGCTTATCCCTGCGGGCCGAGCATGGGGTTCGTGAGCCCTGCTTCTGGGCCTGCACACCTGCCGTCCCTGCCCTTCCCTGTCTCTTCTAAGTCCCGCTCTGATCTCCCTGGCCTCACAGAGAGGGCACCTCCTCCAGCAGACGGTTCCTCCACTCAAGGGTTCAGGATAATCTTTGAGATGTTCTCGTCCAACTCTCTTCAGAGTTCCCAGGTACTTCCATGCCAAGAGCTAAAAACCTAACTCAGCCCACACACATTTACTGCTCTTGTAGAAAACACAAAGGTTTTATTTTTTGGCATGTTTTTAAATATAAATGGTGTCACATCATATGCATCGTTCTCTACTTGCTTTTCTCTCTTAATAATAAATCTTGGAGATTTTTTAGGTCACCACAGGCAAACTTCCTGTTCTTTTTATTAACAACAGGAGCACACCATCCCAGCGTGTGAAGTGACACCAGTCTGGGGACTGTTTACATCTGGGGCAGGACACTTCTCCACTGCGGGGCTGTCCTGGGCATTGTGGGATGCTCAGCAGCATCCCTGGCCTCTACCCACTAGATGCCAGCAGCAGCACCACCCCCTGATTGTGACAACCAAAATGTCACCAGACATTGCCACACATGCCCCGGGGCAAAATTGCCCAGGAGAGAACCACGGGGATAAGCTCTGGAAGGGAGCTGTCAAAGAAGAAAGATGAGCTCCCTCCGGAGGCACAGGGAAGGACTGGAATGGGGAGAGAGGTTTTTCATTCATTATTGCTTCATTCATTCGTTCACTTCACACATATTTATTAAGCACCTCCTAGGTGCCAGGCACTGTGCTAGGTGCTCGGCATGCAGAGCCCCTGCCATTGTGGATCTGGCCTTCTCCTGGGGGAGATGACAAGAAACAAATCTGACAGGCATCAGTACATGAGGCGCCAAGAGGCGCCAAGAGAGGCAGGGCAGAGAAGGGGCACGCAGTGCCAGGCCCAGGTGGGGTCCTCACAGTCTCCAGTGGGATGTTTAATTTCTTAGAAGGAGGACATAGCCATGAGTTTATTTGAGTGATTTTAAAATTCGTTAAAGACTGGGTGTGCTGAGCTGCCCCAGCCTGGCTCCCTGCGGCAGGGGCTGAACGCTGGTGCCCGGGCGTCAGATCCTGTCCCAAACCCCCTAACGCAGACAACAAACCCCTGGCAGGTGCCCTCAGCTGCACGGCCGGCAGCCGGCAGGCGTGTGCACGGAGCCGCACCCCATCCCATGGGTCCTTGTGGACATGGAGCCGCACCCCATCCCGCGGGCGCTTGTGGACAAACACGGAGCCGCACCCCATCCCGTGGGCGCTTGTGGCATGCTCCTGAGGTACCCTTCCTTCACCTTTGGGCATTTCTCCAGACCGTTGTTAAAAGATGACGTTAATTGCTAACATGTCACTGTAAAAACAACCGTGTCTCTTGAGGTCCCGGGGTCTGGCCCCTGTTACTTCTCTGACCTTATCTCCTCCCAATCTCCCCTTACCCACTGGGATCTGGTCACACAGACTTTCTTTCTGCTCCTCAAATGTGCAGCCTCGGTCCTGCCTTTGCACTTGCCATTCCTGACGCCAGAACGCTTCCCCCGTGACCTTGCCATGGCCAGCCTCCTTTCCACCAGGTCTCAGCTCTAATGCCACCTCCACAGAGAGGCCCTCTCTGACCACCCCGACTGGAGGCGGCCCTTCGTCCAAATCCCTTTACACTTCCCTCTTCCCGGCTGTGTCCCCTGCATTGACTTGTCACTCAGCGAGATGATTCTGATTATTTGCTAGACAGTCATCGTTAGTACTTCACACTAGAATGTCAGCTCCGTACGAAAAGGATCTTACCTGGTTCTCTGTGTACAAGCACACAGTAGGTGCTCAACAAGTACTCGTTGAACAAATGAATGAATGAACGAGAGCCACCGTGAGTGTGATGACTGCCTACGTGCGCTAAGTAAACCCTGCTCTGTTACCTCTAGGGGTGTGTGTGTGTTTGGTTTGGTTTTTGC
>CAUYRT010020267.1:0-14114 GCA_963574885.1 Lepilemur ruficaudatus
TTTCTTGTTGATCGGCCTCAAGACACCTTGTGACTTGCAAACAAGCCAAGGTGCCTTGACCCGCAAACGGGAAAGGGCAAAGGAGGAGACGCACTCGTTAACTCCCTGAGGCAGAGCGGTGAGAACCAGTCCATGTTGAGAGGAAAACATTCTGGGAACAGAAAATAGTGGTGGGAAAAGTTGGGGTAGACTGGAACAGATGCCAAAAGAACAGTGTTAAAAATAAAGCACTGCAAGCAGGAGATTGCTTCAGTCTTGTATCGTTTCTGTGTGTCTGTCGTTTGTTGTCTGTCTTCTGTGTTCAATTCTCCTTCCCAAGTGGAGCCACAACAGAACTCACAGGTTCCTGTAGATCCAGCAATGATATCCACAAGGAGCAAATCTGAGAGAATACAACAGAGTGTGGGAGAACTCAGTTTCAGAGCCCAGAGAAACCATTGATGTATTTATTTATTCCAAAGTGTACACTTAGTGTCTAGTTTTTTTCATGACGTGTTATAGTCAGAAAACCTAACTCAAATAGTGATAGATAGCTCCATGTGGTATGCCATGATGGGGGATTCTGAAAGAGATATGCATATGTCACTATGAAAGCATAAGGAAAATAAATATGAATTAGATTATAGAGGTCAATAACTTCCTAGAGAAGGTTATGCTTCAGTGAAGTTTTGAAATCTGAATAGAGGGTATATAAGTAATAAAAAAGAACAAATATCAGAAAAATACATGGGAAAGTAAGGAGGCATAAAAAATGTGTCATCATTTGGAACAGCAAATACATTGGTAGAAGATTTGATAAATGAATTTGGTAAAGTCTCCAGTTATAAAATCAATATACACAAATCAGAGGCATTCATATATGCCAAAAATAGTCAAGTCAAAACTGATATCAAAAATGCAATACCTTTTACTATAGCCTCCCAAAAAATTAAATATCTAGGAATAAATTTAACAAAAGATACGAAAGACTTATACAAGGAGAATTATGAAACAACAAAAAAAGAAATTGTAGAAGATGTAAAAAGATGGAAAAATCTACCTTGTTTATGGATTGGTAGAATCAATGTTGTTAAAATGTCAATATTACCTAAAGTGATCTCTACAGAATAAATGCAATCCCCATCAAAGTACCATCTTCATTCTTTACAGACCTAGAAAAAATAATTCTTCACTTTGTATGGAACCAGAAAAGACCTTGTATACCCAAAGTAATCTTAAGCAAAAAGAATAAACTGGGAGGCATCACTCTTCCAGACTTCGAGCTGTACTATAAGGTAATTATAATCAAATCAGCCTTTTATTGGCACAAGAACAGAAGCATTGATCTTTGGAATAGGACTGAGAATCCAGAGATGAATCCATCTGCATATGGTAACCTATTCTTTGATAAACCAAACAAAAATATACATTGGGGAAAAGAATCTCTTTTCAATAAATGGTGCTGGGAAAACTGGATAGCTACATGCAGAAACATGAAACTGGATCCCTACCTCTCACCTCTCACAAAAATTCACTCAAGATGGTTACCAGACCTAAACCTAAGGCATGAAACCTTAAGAATCCTAGAAAAGGATGTTGGGAAGACCCTTTCAGACATCGGTCTAGGCAAAGAATTCTTGAAGAAGACCCCCAAAGCAATCGATGCAGCAACAAAAATAAACAAATGGAATCTGATCAAATTTAAAAGCTTCTGCACAGCCAAAGAAACTATCACTAGAGCAAATAGACAACCTACAGAATGGGAGAAAATATTTGCTCTCTACGCCTCCAACAAAGGTCTGATAACAAGAATCTACCTAGAACTCAAAAGAATTAATAAGAAAAAATCAAACAACCCCATTTATAAATGGGCAAAGGAGATGAACAGAAACTTCTGCAAAGAAGACAGAATAATGGCCAGCAAACATATAAAAAAATGTTCATCATCTCTAATCATTAGAGAAATGCAAATCAAAAACCACAATGAGATACCACCTAACCCCAGTGAGATTGGCCTCTATCAAAAAATCCCAAAAGAACAAATGCTGGCGAGGATGTGGAGAGACAGGAACACTCTTACAGTGCTACTGGGACTGCAAATTAGTGCAACATCTGTGGAAAAGAATTTGGAGATTCCTCAAAGAGCTAAAAATAGAATTACCATTTGACTCAGCTATAGCATTGTTGGGCTTCTACCCAAAAGAGCATAAGACATTCTATTATAAAGACATCTGCACCCGAATATTTATGGCAGCACAATTCACCATTGCTAGGTCGTGGAAACAACCCAAGTGCCCGTCAATTCATGAGTGGATTATTAAAATTTGGTATACGTTTACAATGGAATATTACTCAATTTTAAGAAACAACAGTTAGCTAGCACCACTTATATTATCCTGGATTAAGCTTAAGCCCATTATTCAAAGTGAGGTGACAAGACTGGAAGAACAGACCCCACATGTACTTGCCATCAAATTGATACTGACTGATTAGCACTATGGGGCTCAAATGGTGGTGGTGTTCACTAGGGATTCAGGAGGTAGGGGGTAGACCCACATCTGAGCGATGTGGTGGGCACTGTGGAGGTGAGGGGCATGCTTGAAAGGTAGTTGGGGAAGGGAATTGGGGGTCGCAATGGGGGGAAGGAAATCCTCTAAAACTGATTTGTGTGAATAGCTGTGCATCTTGGTAAATTCACTAATAATCATTTAATTGTACACTTAAAATGGAGTAAAGACATGATATGTAAAGTATACTTCAATGAAGAAGAAAAAAAAGAATTAAAATTTACCTTCATATCTGTTAGGAGGTGTTGAAAGATTTATAATCTGGGACATTATCTGATGATATTTTTATTTAGAAAGATAATGATGATGACAATGATCAACATTTAAATAGTGCTCAGTATACGCAAGACACTGCTCTGTTTAGCACATATTATCTAATTATCTTTACAATGTTATCCAAAAGATAACCAGGTAGCTAAATAGTAGAAAGGATGGCCTTGTTGGTGATACCAGTTTACAGACCAGGAAGACATAGTTTCCAGCTTGGATCAAAGGTGCTCTGTCTTTGAAGAAGGAAAGGGCAGGTTGGCTCTTATGCCTCACGGGTCCTGTGTCATATAACAGAATCATACATATTCAGCAGATTTGGTGGGAAAGCTATACATAAGAGGAGAGTTGAGCACATGTGCAGTGAGTAATAGTACATAATATACGTCTTCTATTCATTTTGGGATAGAATTTTAACATTAAAATGAGGTAGAATTTGGCTATTTTTATACAAAGGTAGATTATAGGACTGAAAGAAAGTTTGTGTGGCAGTCCGTAAACTGGCTGAAACTGGCTTCAGGTCCGCAGTTGCTTATCAGGAAAGAATATTTGTAAGGCCTGCCCTCTGATCAGAGTTGTAATGGTCTGAGTTGCAAATTAGAGCCAGGAAGAGTCTGACAATATGTCTAATAGCTCCTATTGTTAGGGAATTTAGCAAGGGTGTGTATTCTCTTGTAGCTCCAGGAATTTAGGGAGTTGCTATGGCAGCAGAACCCTGAAGCCTCAGCCAATAGTTAACTATTGTTTCCTTAACCTAAGTATCTGTAGTAGTTGAGAAAGGAGCATCTATTTTGGTCTCTCAGGTCACAACAAGAACCCTAAGACTTCCCTGGCAGCACTGTGAAAAATTGTACTTGAAATTGTTACAGTAATCTAAAGGGGACAAGGTGGAACTGTGGAAATGCAGAAGAAATGTCATTGAGAAAATTTTAGCCAGTAGAATCTATAAGACTTCATAGCTGATTTAATGTGTGGTGTGAGAATTTTAAAAAAAGTGGTGAAGATGACTTCCACATACTTGGCTTGGCTGCCTACATGGCTGGAGTTAACATGCAGCAAGACAGGGCATGAAGGTGGCAGCTTGGGAGCAGAAAATGGCAGAACAGGCATGACCATTCATAAGACAAACATCTCTGTCATGCCTGACACGATATAAGGAACTGGGTCAACAGGGTTGTGTCTAACATAAATCCATGCTGTCAAGAAATTCAAACTCATTGCAGAGAGAGATAAGGTAAAGCAGCTGTACCCCAAAAGTACAGGCAACAAAAGCAAAAATAGACAAATGGGGCTATACTAAGCTGAAAAATTTCTTCACCGCAAAGAAAACAATCAAAAAAATAAAGAGACAACCTATGGAATGGAAAAAAATATTTGCAAACCATATATCTGATAAGGGGTTAATAAAATATGTAAGGAACTCAAAGAACTCAATAGTAAAATAAAAACTCAATTAAAAATGGGCAAAGGATGTGAATAGACCTTTCTCAAAAGAAGACATACAAATGGCTAACAGGTAATGTGAAAAATATTCACCATCACTATTTATCAGGAAAGTGCAAATTAAAACCACAAGCATCTATTACTTCATCCTTGTTAAAATGGCTATTAACAAAAAGACAAAAAATAAAAAGTGTTATTGAGGATGTAGAGAAAAGGGAGCTCTTGTACATTGTTGGTAGAAATGTAAATAATACATCCATTACAGAAAACAATATGGAGGAGGAAAACAAAAAACTAAAAATAGAACTACCATGCAATCCAGCATTCTCACTACTTGGTGTCTATCCAGGAAAACATAATATCATATATTGAGGAGATATCTGCACTCCCATGTTTATTGCAGCATTATTTACAATAGCCAGATATGGAAGCGACCTAAGTGCCCATCAATGGATGAATGGATAAAGAAAATGTGGTATATATACACAATGAAATGAAATATAATTCTACCTTACAAAAAGGAAATCCTGTCATTTGCAACAAGATGGATGAACCTGGGGGACATTATGTTAAGTGACAGAAGCCAGGCACAGAAAGACATATACTGCATAATAATGTGTGAAATCTAAAAAAGTCCAACTCATAGAAGCAGAAAGTAGGATGATGGTTACCAGAGGCCACAGCGGTAGGGTAGGGATTTGGAAAGATGTTGGTCAAAGAATACAAAATTTCAGTTAGATAGCAGAAAAAATTTTAAAAGATTTATTGTACAGTATGGTAACTATAGTTAATAACAATGTATTGTGTTCTCGAAAATTGCTAAAAGGGTGTATTTTAAGTGTTCTCACCACAAAAAAAAATGATAAATATGTGAGATAATGCATATGTTAATTATCTTGATTTAGTTATTCTACGCTATATGTATATCAAAAAAATCTTGTACATTGTAAATTTATATAATTCTATTGTCAATTAAAGATGAATTTTATAAAAGCAGTTATACTTGCCTTCTCTGCTTGCCTCCATTCACCCAGCTCTTTAGGGCTTTTATATATGTTCTTTCTGTCTAAAAGGATCTCCCTGAACAATCCCCTTTACCTGGTGACCCTTATTTACCCTTCAGGTTATAGGTTAAATGTCATTCCCTCTGGGAGACTAACCCCACACCATTCCACCTAAATTAGATTCTGTTTAATATGCTCTCCTCTGGCCCTTGCATGTATTTTTCCTTCAGAGAATAAACTTAAACTGGTGGTGAGGTGTTTTCCTTCAGTATATCTGTTTACTAGGACTGTCTAGAAACAGGCCATAAGGTTTACGAAGACTGCACATAAATATTGTTCACCATTAATTTTCAGTAACTAAAATAATATCTAGTAAATATTAAGCAATGAATAAATATTTGTTGAAATTTTAAGAGATATAATAAAAATAGGTCCTGGGTGTTATGAGAACACAGAGAAGGCAGAGGCTAAACCCATTGTCAGGGTGCAGCAAGCAGACACAGGAGGGCCAAGAGGGAAAGCGATAGCTGAGATTGTCTTGAAATAAGAGATGGAACATGTAAACGAGATACAGGAGAGGACCTAGTCCAAGGATAGAAACAGCACGTGAGAATGCAGAATCATGTCACTTTGGAGCTTCAGAATGCATAACTAGGCACATAGTGAAATGGATAATAACATGAGAAATAATAATACTACCAAGGTAGGCAGAAACTAGATGATAAGTCCATGCTAACGAAGGAATCTTGGCTTCATCTTGCATGGCAAGGAGAGTCACTGGAGGCTTTTCCACGGGTTTTCTGGCTATTCTGGAACTCTAGCCCTCTGTTAATATTAACTCAATCTCTTTGCTTATGATTACTTGAGATATTGCAGCAATGACGCAATGCTTTAGGTTTCCTAAAGAGAGTAAATTAGTATGATGTTCAGGAAATAAATGTGGGGTCTAAGACAAGAGAGTATGCAAAGGACTCACATATACATGGGGAGAAGACTCCACAAGGAGGTTCCACTCTCAAACACAGGAAGGACAAACAACCTCAAGCAAAGGCAAAGACATTTCAATATGTAGGTTGAAGGGGTAGATCAGGGATCAAAAATGGCCACTAAGGTTTGTTGCAGATTGTGTGGGACCAAGGTTGCCTTCCATCTTCAGGAAAGAGAGGGTGGGGATAGATAGATTTTCTGCTTCTCTTCCTTGGAGCTAGATAGCTTGAATACATCTTTGCTCTTCTCAGTTGCTCCCATCAGCTTGGATGTATCTTTGCTCTCATATTAATTTTTTTCATTCAAAACCAGTATTTATTTGAAGTTAAAAACTAATTTACAAAAGAATATATTTTTGGAAACAAATTTAGTTTTCCCACTTGGTTCTGATTACACCTGCACAGCACAAACTTTCCAAAGTCACCTTAAAGCCTTTTTGAAACAAGGCAGGAAAGAAATAAACAAGGAATTACTAATAATTAATTAATAATGTCATGATAAAAGACTGAAATTGACTATGCTATTTAATTTTAAGAGCTTTTATTTCATTTAGTTTTAATGTTTCTCTTTCATTAACAATTAAAGTTCAGTCAAATAATAACCACATGGAATATTTGTTCACTGTCATAAAATCAAATTAAATATTTACCAAAAATAGGTCTGCAAAACAATAATCTGGAGAAGATTCTCAAACTACAAATATCTTACTAATTTTTGAATGGTCAAAATTTATAGCAGTAAAATATAATTAAATTCATTCTGGCATTGAGTAATCCATTCTCATAGCTGCTTAGCCTTGTTAAATAAAGTATCACTGACAGTAGAGAACCAGAACATCTTAACTTCCTTGAGCCTCATTCTCGTCATATGTAAAATGTCCTTATGTTAAGCACAGGTGGACAATTAAAGAAGAAAATATTTGAAAACACACATTTTCCCTGGCATGTCATAGTTAAAAATTGGCTCTTCAATTAACAGGATATAAAGTCTGGCCCATTGTTCTTCGAAAAGCTGATTTAAATTCCTTATTTCGCAAACTGTAAATCATTGGATTGAACAATGGGGTAAGGATGGTATAAGACACAGATATTAGAGTGTCTTGGCTTGAAGAGTAATTGGACTTGGGCCTTAAGTAGATGAAAGAAGCACAACCATAGTGAACAGTTACAACAATGAGATGGGAGGCGCAGGTGGAGAAGGTCTTGTATCTTCCAACAGAGGAAGGGATTTTTAGAATGGCAGAGATGATGCGTATGTAGGAGACCAGGATAAGTAACAGAGGAATAACCAAAACAAAGACACCAAGCATGAATATGACCAGCTGACTGATGCGGGAGTGGTGAGATGCCAGTTTGAGGACAGGCGATATGTCACAGAAGAAGTGATGGAGCTGGTTGGAGGAGTGGAAGGGCAAGTGAAATATCAGGGAGGTGGTGACCAGGGAGACAGTGAAGCCACCAGCACAGGCAGCGGCCACTAGTCCTATACAAACCCTATGTCCCATGAGCACCGTGTAGTGCAGTGGGTTACAGATGGCCACATAGCGATCATAACCCATGGCCGCCAGCAAGAGGGAGTGAGAGCAGCCGAGGAAGAGGAAGGAAAACATCTGGATGGCACAGCCCAGGAAGGAAATGATCTTCTTCTGGGCCTGCAAGTCGACCAGCATCTTGGGTACAATGACAAAGGTATAGCAAGTTTCAGAGCAGGAGAGGACAGCGAGGAAGAAGTACATGGGGGTATGAAGGACCCTGTCCAGGACGATGGTGGAAATGATGATGGCATTGGTGCCCAGAGTGAACAGGTAGAGGAGCAGGAAGACAACGAAGAGCAGCTGCTGCAGCCTGGCCAGGGAAGAGAAGCCAATGAAGACAAACTCTCTCACAACAGTCTCATTGACCTGCTCCATAGAGGGCACTTCTAAACAGGAGAGGCAGGGACAGAGGTAGAGGCCAGGATCCGGGAAGCAGAGTAGAAATGCATGGGACACTCAGCACAATGTTTGAAGGCGGCAGACATTTCCCGATATTTGGTGGAATTTCTTCATTCCATCTTTAAAATATCTGCTAAAGGAAGAATTAATGCTAAATATGCAACAGAATAACTGACAGTTTGGAAGATTTCTCTAATGCGAAGAACATGTTATCCTTCTATTTTAGGATTAGGAAATTGTCCAATAGTTTTCCTTTTTATGTAATGTATGGATTATTGTTTTTCTGGCTCAAAAAAAAAAACTAGCCCTCCAAAAGTGAAAAATATCGTTACTTTTGGCTATCTTAACCTGATCAGAATGTAGAATGAAAGAATCAATACTCTTCAGACATAAAGGTGAACTTCAGTTTATCCCACCATGAAATGAGAAGGGAAAGAAAGAACAAGATGATCTCAGAGTATAAGCATGAGAGCACTTGATATTGATGACTTATATTCTGAGATATGTGGTAAGGATATCATACACTTTATCTTAATTATTCATGACAGCAATCTTATGTCAGTACTCAAAATGATAAGAAAACCAAACAAACAAAAACCTTTAGCTTTAGTTCTGACAGACTAACAAGAGACCAGTAAGAACGACTACTGCAGGTTGCACAAGCTAGAGCATGAATCAAGTGTGGAAGAAAAGATAACACTCGTGTGAAACAAAAATTCTCTTTTTTCAGGAAGACAACAGTCACCAGAGTGGTAAAGAGAGGTTATTAACTCTGTGGTATTTTGCAAAACACTTTACTTTTCCAATCTGAGCTATCTCAGAGAATCTCATAGAAATGGAGTTTTGCAGAAATGACTTAGAGCTTGCTACAAAGAGTGATGGAGAATGTATAATTGGGAAGTTTGCCAAGCTCCACTTTACTGCCATATACCATAGGCTTTGTATCTTTCGTAGATCATTGTGTCAATATGATTCCTTTTGAACATTGTGCTACCCAAAACAGTTTGCAAACTGACAGAAATAATTATTTCTAAAGTCATTTTATGTTTAATTTTTCAATGAGTACATTTACCAGTAGCCCGATATAATAAAAAAAGAAAGTAGTCTCTGGATGCAAAATCTTCCAGCATATATTGGCTATATCCAATCTTTATTTATATACTTCTGAAGATTTTACATAATTTTGTGTTGAGTAATTATTGGCATCTACCACCAGAATTTTTTGTTGATTTTGCATTTTTCTAGTCAATAGCAACCCCTTGTTTCCTGAACCCTAAGTTATTACTAAATCATAGGACATTTCTAAAACTCCCTGCAAGTATACCCAGAATTTGGAAATGATTTTTTTATTTCTTACTATAAACATGTCCTAAACTTAGTAGTAATTGTTTATTTTACTGAAGTTAGTGTAACTATAAAGTTACCATTATTATATGTAAATATATATAAAGAGATATACCACTTATATCTTCATTATATGTGTGTTTGTGTGTGTGTACTAGTTATATGTTTCTATATCAAGGTAAAAGTTTCCCTACATAATAACTCCTCCTGGACAAATGGATTTCTGTGTATTCAAAATAATGAGGAAAATCTACATTTATAATCATTGCTTAGAAAGTGTGTCATCACTTTCCTAAAAGGCTTTCACCTGAATCTTCTTTTGACTAATTCACCTCTAACTACCACTCGCTCCACTGAATGTGATATATAAAGTAGACTATGGAAGCTGGAATTCTCTGATTCTGATACAACACCCTGTATCTACCCAATACTAAAGAAAATTGTTTGGATTATTTGTCACTTAGGCCCATGAGATCGGCTAATTCCGATTTTTACATAGTATTAATATAATCACATAGCCTAAATGAATTGTGATTGCTATAATTGCCTTTTTCATAATCTGTGGATCCAGCTCCACAGGTCAGCTGAGAAGGCAGACAACTACTCAGGATGGCATCAGGGACCATCCTGTCATTGGTACTGTGATGCAAGGACAAAAGAGCAGAAAAATAAAAAGTCTCATCCTGCCAAATACCAACAAGCTGTAAAATAAAGATGAAAGATCTCTCAATTTGGAATGAGAAGATCTAGGTTTTAGATCTAGTTTTGTGCAATTTGGGGTGAGGTACTCAACTTGGATAGTCTCCTTATTTTAAAATTGAAGAGACAGGGTAAGCAATACCTGAAATATACTGTTAGGATAATGGAGGGTATCAAAGCAAAGGATCCCTGAGCAGAGGTTTATAGATGAGTTCTGACTGAGGGTAGCACTTGAGCGCTATGACCCCCAGGAGCCTTTCTAACTCAGAGAGTCAAAGATTCTCTAGTTAGATGATCTCAAAATTCCCCTTATTTGTGATATTCTAGAACCTGTGGATGGAATTTAGGTCATGACACTTGGAGATGGTATTTCTGTGTCCTATCTTTCTACCTCCTCAGATGCTTCACTGGGATTTTGTGTAATCTGTACTTAAATAGAACCTCAATACTTGAGGGTACTGGGTTCCTCAAGGAAGGGACAATCTACAGAGTTTTCACATGCAAAACTTTTGAAAATTCAAATATTTACCTTAGGGAAAATATCAATCAATTAACTGAGAGAAATTATGTACACAGCCTCAGACAGTAAAGAAGTGGAATTTTTATCTTTTTAGATACACATGAAAATCTTCAATTTCTCCAAATTGCCTTAATAAAATGGAGTTGAAGTAGCATATTTCAATTATACCTAAAAACATTCATCCATGAGTACACAGCAGAGAGATAAATGGGAAAGTAAGAGAAGAGACAGAGATGGAGTATCTGTTTCATTTAATCCATGAGTCCACTAATCTTTAAAAAAAAGAATAGAAAAGAAAGAAAAAAATCTAGCTAGGCGCAAGCATGACCCAGTGTGATCATCAAGAAAAATTCCAAGAACTATATGGACCGTTTCCAATCACTTATAATATCTGGGGTGAAAAGCAGCCTGTCATTCTCCTTTTTAACCCTGCCACTTACCAGAAATGCCATCTGATCTCCAAGTGGAGACAAGGGAGAGGCTTTCTTAAGCATTACTCATCACTCAGGTCCAGGCCTCACAAAGCCACAGACTAGGTCAGTGTCCTCACTGCTCAGTATGTACCTTCATTGCTCTCCTCCTTCCAATTTAGAGAGAAGCAGCTATTTGGTACTGGGGTCCCCTGACCAATAGAATCTAAGCCACAGACCAGAGTCTAAGGAAATAACAGCAGAAGAGACAGCATCTACCTTGAGGTAGAAGCTCTCTTCTGCAACAATAGTGCTAGCCGCCTCTATCCATCAGGACTCTCAGCTTCTTCAGATAAGTCACTGTCTTCAGAAGTTCCAGTGTGGTTATTAGAAACATGCACTGTGATCACTGGACTCCTGAGGCTAGATCTACTGCCCTGGAGACATTGTCTTGGGATTAATTAGAAGTCAAATTTATTTTGGAAAAATAATGTCATCAGGTTCTCAAAGATGGCTTCAGTTGAAGAGTTTGGGGAGATGGAGCCATGAGCATAATTAGCCTAGGAAGGCATTGAAAGTCAAGTCCATCTGTAATGGATTCTGAAGGAGAACTCACCACAATTAAGACTGTAATGCAGCAGACCAAGTGGAAAATCTTTACTGAATTTTAAGTCGGGAGACTTATGTGTTTGTCCAGTGACTCTCGACTTCCAGTTTGTAAGACTCAAGAGAGGTCTTAATTACAAGTTTATCTTCCAGGCCCCTGCTTCAAGAAATTCAAATTAGGAACATTGGGATGTTCTACTAAATCCTAAATTGTTAACAAGTACCTAACATCTAGCTGAAACCTATTTTCAAATTGCTTGTTATCTTATGAATTATTTTACCAAAATGACAAAATATTATATAGTTGTGAATTTCACCCAAGCTAATCTATAAAGTCAATATAATTCCAACCCAAATCGCTACACGAATTTTAAAGTCAACCTAACAATCAGAATTCTAAAATTTATATGAAATAATAAGACAATTTTGAGAAAGAACAAACAATATAGGGGCTCACTGTTCCCAATAGTAAGATGCCTTAGTTCTGTACCTTGGTATGTGTGCAGGAAGAGATAAATAGTATAGAGACAGAAAGGAGAGCTCAGAAATTGATGTGGGTATATTTGGGGACTTAACTTTGGCAGAAGTCACCTCACAAGTCAGTGAGAAAATTATGATTATTTAGTAAACAATACCAGGAAATCTCTGGGTACCCCACCTCAGAAGGAGGTGACTGGGTAGAAAGACAGAATGATTTACTTAAGGTTCAGGTATAGCACTGGCTCTGTGATAACACCTGATGGAGACTCACGTGTCTACCCAAAGTAGTACATACTCTGAACCAGCCACTGGTGCATTGTGTCTATTCTCTAACAAGAAACAACGTGAAAGGAGATGAAAATGGTTCCCTCTCCTGTTACTCTTAAGGACTTTATGCACATAAGCTGTAGCTTTGTGGCTTAAAGCCGTCTCTTCCAAAATGAGTGTTGTTTCCAGCAGGAAACAGAAAAATGGAGATTGAGATTGCCCCTTGGACACTTCAGTCTACTTTGTCCTACTACTTCAGTAATCCACAGGCAGAAATGGGTTGATTACACTAGCTAGAATGACCGATTCTACTTTTTAAGGAAATATAGGGTGTTGCTGATACACTGCCAGGCAGAAGAGTGTATATCTAGAACCTAAGAGACATTCTAGAACATTTTTATTACTTTATATACAAAGATAAAATTTAATATGAAGACTAAATCAACCTAGTTTAGGCAAAGTCACTAATGCTTCAAGCCTTTCAGAAATATTGAGATTCTAGTTGAGTTCAAAGGAATATAAATAAGTGGAAAAAAAATCATAAACGTCATGAAAGTCTTGTGTTTACTTACAGAAACAAGGATTGCAATAGCTGTGTTTTATTTTCTTACATCATTTATTTTGTATATATTTTTATATGTTAACCATTTCTCCACATTCTTTTAACTTACTGTTATATATAAGATGTATCATTGGTGCAAAACCTTATAATCTCATCTTTAAAGAAAAGACTATCAAAGGATAATTAACTAGTCCCCCATGGAACTCTGTTTCTCACTTTTTGTGGATATGAATGTGGACACCTCTTTGTATGAGGCATAATTGCCTCATATGCATTACTACTCTTTGGAAACTTAAACATGAACATAAGGATGTGCACGGATACTGAATATCCAAAAGGGAAAACTGTGCTGGCTATGTTTTGCTGATACTTAGTATCATAATTATACTTCAGTGTTCTTCCCTGTATGGCACTGTAAGAATAAAAATTCTGTAAATCCTGAAATCTGTTTTCCATATCCCCTTGGCGGAAGGATTTCACAAATAAAGGGCATCCTTGAGATATTTGGATGATGGGAGAAAAGGGAAGCCATGGTCCATTGTTTTTCTGGCAGCATGATATGCGAGCACTAGTCAGATGATAGATGTTTCAGATTTCCTGAGTATCACCCATCAGTGCTGCAACAGCTAACGCCACCTGTGGGGTTTCCTGTGATCCTTGCAATTCTAAAAATCCAGAACCGCCTTCCTGACATTCATTCTCTTAGGCTTCCAACACATACATAAGCCTCTAATTCTTCTATCAAACCTCCTATTGCTTTAAATATCTACAGAAGCTCCTGACTTACTCTCAGAAAGCAACAATATGTAAACCTATTTCAATCTTTGCAATATAGATGTAGAAGATTTATTTTTTCTTATCTGCATGTGCAGTAACTTTAAATGCTATTTTATTAATTTATATAAATTTTTTAGAGTTTTAGTGTTATAAATAACAAAAGGAAATTGCTCTGCAAGCAATTGTGCATTACCCAAAGAATGAGTCAAAATCTATTCACATTACAACTCTTTTTAATTTTTTTTATTTCAGCATATTATGGGGGTACA
>CAUYRT010020269.1:0-67947 GCA_963574885.1 Lepilemur ruficaudatus
GTTTTTTTTCTGATGGTTTAAATCTCTGTTTATCCTCCAATGACACCCACATCTGCCTCCCATCCAAGTACAAACCAGGCCCGACCCTGCTTAGCTTCTGAGATCAGACGAGACCAGGGGCGCGTTCAGGGTGGTATGGCCGTAGACGACACCCACATCTGTATCTTGAATTTCTCTCCGGAATTTCAAGCCTTTACCTCCTGTTGCATGCTGAGCACTTCCAACTCACCACTGTGAGTGTCCAAAGCTTTTTCGGCAACAGGTTCTTTGATTCAGGATGTCCCTTGAGGGCAGTGGCCCAGGCTAACAACTCCAGGTCTTCTGATGCCCTTCAGCGCTCCCTGGAGGGAGTGAGTGGAGGAGACCTGTAGGTTCTGCCTGTGAACTCGTGTTCTCGCCCTTCTCCATCTCCCCAACCACTGCCCCAGCTTGGGCCCTCAAGACCCCCCTGAACTATTCCTGGGTCTCCCTGCCTTGTCCCTGCTCTCTCTACAATTCTTCTGCCTTCAGTTAGCCAGCTCCCCAACCCCCACCAGCAGCATCAAGCTTCAGCTCCTTAGAATGAATGACAATGAAACCCTTTGTCCCTAACCCTGGCCCTGGTCCCTTCTGCACTTGAGTGAAGGGGGCACATTCAAGTTTCAGCTAAATTCTCCTTCCTGTGTTATCTGCATCTTTTGCCCCAGCAGAATGAATTATTCCCTGCTTTGGGTTTGCATCTCTCTTTATTAATAATTTGCGCATATGTCTGTCTACACACCCTGAGCTCCTTGGCGATGATACCTGGATCTCTTACATGCGTGCGTGCTCTGGGGCCAGACGCAGGGCCCCATACTCAGAAGGTGCTCAGTACTGTGTTGCTGAAGTGGGTAGTTGCTGGTGGTGGAGCCTGGTTGAAGCTGCGGAGTCCTGGAAAGGCTCCTGCCGCTTGCTCTGTGCTGCGCCTCCCACACAGCCCCTGCCGCTCCAGATGCCTCGAAGGGACGCGGAGCTGATGTTGCTCACGTGAACATCTAGGCTCTGGCCACGGGAGCCCAGCGCCTTCACGGGATCCTGAGCCCTCCAAGTCGCCCGTGATGTCGTCTGACAAGCTAGGAGGGACCACTGTATGATCTGGGAGCTTTCCAATGCGTGATACTAAGATGAGGGATTCCCTATCTCACGTTATATCAAAATGATCCTGGCAGTTGATCCTCCCAGGGTCTTCCTCTTCTGGGGAAAGGGAGGATGAGGATGAAGCCCCCGCTGAATGGGCTCTCCAAGGAGATGGAGGGGCCAAACACCCCATAAAGGAATGTGTCTTCGGAATGCACAGCCCAGCGCGTTTGCTGTGCCTGGGCTGCTGATGCTGATTAGAGATGGCAAGAAGGCTCTTCCTCCTCCGTCACTGGCAGGGCGGTGGGCAGCAGCCCCTCTTCTGGCCTTAAAGAGAATGGCTCCATCCTAGACTGGCTCTACTCCAGTGACACGGAAAAGAAGGTGGAGGCAGGGACCTCGGCCATGGGAGCGGTGGCACTGGGCACCTTTAATTGATGATGCCTTTAATATTAAATTACTGTTTAAACAACAGAAGGCAAAGTGAAATTGTTTCAAGGGCAAATTGGGGCAACATGAGTTTGGAAGTTGGCTCAGAAATTTGTGCCTCCCTTCCCCGCTCTGGCTGTTATTCGAATATATTTTTTATTTAATTTCACTCCCCCTCAGTTTTGAGTGCAGCAGTCTTTTCCCTAAAGGAGTGAAAGAGGAAGGTGCTAAATGAAATACTCTCATGCAGTTATTATTTGCCTGGGGCCAGTTCAAGTTTGTTCAGTAAATCAAAATATGCATTTTCGCTAAGTTTACTCAACTTACTGCCCGAGCCACTGTGGGCAGCGGAGGAGAAGCTGTTGTGACCCCCACCCCGACCCCACGACATAGCCTTTGTTCTCTTGCAGGGACTCTCGGATCTGAAGAAGAAATTGAGGTCTATCTTCAGGGTAGACAGATGACATTTAAGGGGAAGGTCTCCGTATTTAAATATTTGTGATTTGTCTGTTCTAATTGCTTTCCAGTTTGTTTGCTTTCTGAGAATCCGGTGTGTGGTTTCCACTGTGTCCTTGAGTTGGAGAAGCAGCGAGAGTTATAGGATGTCCCGGAGTCTGAGCTGCATCATCAACATTCACTGTTTGCTGAGTCGCCAGACATCTGGGCTCTGGGATGGATGGAGGGACACAGTCCCTGACCTCTAGGAACTTTGCTGTAAGGAGACAGAGCAAACTAACTTGCAACCTCAGCAGCCACCGTCCCTTGCGCCCCCTCCTGTCCCAACCCCCAAGTTCCCATATTTCTGGATTTTAAAGTGGGCAAGGGGGTCGCTGAGCTTGATTCAGGAACACTTCCCGAGCGAGGCATGCTTGAGGCAACTGAGGAGTTCTGGGTTTTGTCCAAACTGCCACTCTGACCTTTAATAAGCCAGGCCACCTCTCAGGGGCTCATGTGACTCCTGCCAGACAGCAAGCCTACTGTCCCCTGCATTGACATTCCCTTCCCAGTGGGCCTGAGGGTTCTGTGAGTCAAGCAGCAGGTACAGGGCCAGCCTGCCGCAGAGTGTGTCCACCCCAGGGGCCAGGGCCACCTCTGGCGCAGGACGAGTGCCTTCAGCCACCCCAGGACTGTCTCGGGCATGTGCCTGGTGACCGGCAGACCAGCCAGCCCTCAGCAGGGCCCTTCCTGTCCAGCCCTTCTGCTCTTGCCTCGTACTTTTCCAAAGGAAAAGTCTTTATGTCAGTGAATTGGCAACTTGATCACGTCCTGACTGTCCCCCGTCAGTTGGAGGCTCTTAGGAAAGGCACCCTGTTGCCTTCTCCAGGTCTGGTGCCGTTGGAGTTCGTAGTCGTGAACTATAGCCCTTGTTCATTTTGTTTTCTTGGGGTGGAGAGTTGGGACAATGGACATAAATTTTTAAAAACTAACCTGATTCAACTTGGACACACTGCTCTTCACGAGGCACGAGGGGTGTGGCGTTGTGAGAGCTCACCGATAGCGGGGTGGCTGCAACTCCGGAGCGAGGTGCCGTCCGCGCCGCGCGCCCTTGCGTTGCCCTCCCTGCAGCTGCTTAGCGGGCGGTCTGTGCCAGGGCTCCCGAATGTGCAGTTCCTCACATTTTTCACCAGGAGTTGTTATTGACAGGTAAGTGCAATATTAATTTAGCCAGATTCTGGCATCTTCAGAATCACACATGAGTATTGAGAAGTCATTGCTGAAACTGCTCAATCAATTTAAATTTAATTAAAAAGCACTGAATCAAAGAATAACATGGTAAAGTACAATAATAACCGCAAGCATCCAGGTCATATTATATCATAATCCTTTTTTTATTTTTTCAATGGAGACAGGTAGGATTAAACAGGCTGCCTTGCCACATTCTCTTTTACTCCAGGAAAACAAGGATTTCCTGGCCTCTAAGAGAAAACTCAGTTTATTTGCTTTGTTCATCTGAAGTGTTAGATGTGGGCTAGAGAATCCTTGGGATGTTGAATAATTTAGATGAAAGGGCACACACAGCCACCTAATGCTACCTAATAGAGATACCTAATATTTGGATAGGGTATTTCTGAATTAATTCAAAATACATGTGAAAGGTCAGTTTTGTCTACCTGTCCAGCTGCACTTTGAACAGAATCCTATGGATGTTCTTTCTAAGCTAAATCATAGTTGTTTCATTCTCGGGAACGCTCTAAAATGACAAATGCTGCTGACCCTCGATGCAGGTTGGAAGCAGACATAATCTGGAGATCCGTAGCCAGAAAAGGCCTGTCTCGGGGCTGCTGGCCTGTGGGGTCTCTCCAACAGGGGCACGGTCCTCAGGTGAATGGGTCTCCACCCTGAGGGGCTCCAGAGCAGACCCTTGGGCTAGTAGACACAGCCGGGGGTGGAGGTCCCCCCGGCAGAGGTCCAGCTGTGTGGGATTTGTAGGGGTGCAGCAGCTCTAGTCTTCTAGAGGGCTGGTGAGGAGGGGACGCTCCCTGTCAGTTTGTAGTGTGGGTCTAACTGGAGCAGGTGAAGTGGCCACAGGAGGCAGCCCCGTCACAGGGAGGCCTGGGTACACTCACCTGCTGCCTTGGGCTGATTCTGTGATCTCGAAGATGACCCAGATACAATTCATCTGTGTGCACAAAAAGACCTGTAAAACCCACTCCTGACTACACGGGCCGGGTCTCGTCTTTCAGGTTCAGCTGTAAGGAGAGACGGTAGTGACTTTGGCTTCCTCCCCTCTGGAGTTAACCTAGAGCCAAGGAGGGTTTCCTACTTGTGTGTGTGCTTCAGCTGCTTGCCGCGAGGGCGGCGCAGCCTGTATCAGACTCTCTGGAGCGGCTAACCCTGTCCAGCTCACCAGTCCCCCAGATCAGCCGGCCTTTCTCACTGCCGTCATGGGAGGTGCGCAATCCTTTCCGCCTTTTGGCTTTATCTGCATGTTGACTGTGTCCTCCGGTGCAGGCCGGTCCCCTTGTTGCCCTCTTGGAGCGGATATGCTAAGGCAGTGGCACCTGCTGTAGGGCCTGGATGGCTGCTCTGTGATCCAAGGGGCACTTTGTTGATCTCCCTTCTGCTGGGTCATGACTAAGGTTCACAACCCAGATGATCCCAAAGCTGCCATGGGCTTTACCTAGGTGACCTGCGGGTGGAAAGGAAGAGCTGTAATCTCAGAACGCCAGTATGTCAACTTTCTTTCTTCTTTTTATCCTAATTTCTTCCAGCTTCTGCATGGGTACAGAGTCACCTGGGTGACCCCACACCTCTTTTTAGCCAGGCTGGAACATAACTTTTCAGGGTTAACTCTACAGAAATGTTTCAGTTACACGGGAAGCTCACAAGACAAAACCAGCTCAGTTTTTTTTTTTTCTTTAAAGGGAAAATACTGTTCTTGTTTCTTGAAGGGAGAATGCTAACATAACTTGATGTGCGCTTGAGCTGTGGGAAAGTGGTTCTCTGCGTACCTTGAGTCCCTCCAACGTGTCACTATTGGGGAAGGTCGTCATGTCCTCACAGTCCATCTTGTGCCTTTTCTGTTTACAGAGCACAGCAAACAGGGTTGGCAGCCCATGTTGAATATTCAATGAGGAAATGTTTAGAAGACCAGGTGTGTTCTCTAGTTACCTAGCGGTCTGTATCTGGAAGCAGGCTTACTGGACCGAAGGTGCTCTGGGCCTGGTCCTTGAGCCCCCAGAGCCTGCCACTGGGCTTCTCGGAGCCTTCTGCTGGGAGTGCTTTGTTCATAGTTGCTCGACAGTGAGGAAATCGAAGTGGTGGGCGATGCATGGACCTGAAAGGGAGCGCGTGTCCCCACTGCTGTCCTCCAGGATGTCATCCTAAATTGCAGCACATCTGCTAATGAGGAGACAAGGTGTTACCTTCCGTTTGGAGCAGCTGCATTAATTACATCCTCTCAGACATCCCCTGTGCCTACCACTCCTGGCTAGCTTCCTTTGTTCTAAATTAATAGACCAAATTAGAGGGAATTGGGGAGGGCGTCCCTGGAGGCCGGGTGCCCTCTGCTCCTTGGACGCGGTGCGGACTTTAGCTCAGGGCCGGGCGCTGCTGGCGAACTGCAGGCTGCTCCGCGAGGTGGTGCTCGGAGTGGGAGTGGGGCCGAAGAGGCCACTTGCATGAAGGAGGCGCATTGAGCTGAGAGGGCACGGCCCATTGTCATTTCTTTTGACTTGCCTGTGCCCTCGTGGGGGACAGGGAGAAGGCACTGAGTGGTCCTCCTGCCTGTCAGTGATTGTTGTCTCTATGGAGACTGAGATACTGGTGACAAAACGTGAAACCAGGAAACAAAGCCCCTGTGCATGGTGACTTCATGTGTGTTTTGTCCAACACGGGTGGGGAGGCCTCCTGCCTGAGGGCAGAACCCGCCCTCATCTCCCCCTTCCCGTGTCCCTGCCTGTGGCAGCCGGCAGAGCCTGAGGAACCGCTGGCGAGCGCTCACTGCACTCCTCATCTGCAGAATGGGACCGCTGGTAGCCACCTCAGGTCTGCGGTGAAGCGTAAATCAGCAGCTCAGGGGGTCCCTCCTGTGCTGCCTTTGCTGTCTGCGGGCTCCCTGCCACCGGTGTGGGGCACATTCCTGGCACACACTAAGGGCACAGTAGATTTCTGCTGAGCAAATGAATGTGACAGTGATCTGCACAGTGATAGCCAAGGACAACTGGCTTTGTCCCCCCAGTCCCTGCTCTCCTGCTCTCCTCTCTCTCTCCTTCCCTTCAGGCTATAACTGAGAGGTGGAGGTTTGAGGATCCCCTACTCGGTGGGTGGCTCTATTGCCACAGGCCTGGGGGGAGCCTGTGAGCCTGGCTTAAGAGGCTCAGAAAGGCTCCTTTCCGGCTCTTGCGTGGCTCTTGATCCCCGGATTAACAGGTTTTGCAGGAGCCTCCCCAGGAAGATTTGCACAATGGAGTTCTTTGGCTTGAATAGCCATAACCCTGAAGGTCAAGTTCTTTCCAGCTGGCTGCTTCAGGATGCTTAGCAGGCCAGTGGGGTAAGCAGCAGTGCCCCCTGTTTGTTTCTGAATGAGAAATTATTCCCAAGAAGTCACCAAGTGTGAAAATGTGTGTTGTCTTGCTAATGGGACACTAATGAAATATTAAAGTGCCTCTTCCTGTTAGTCTCCGGGGCTCCTCTCTCCTCTCCATTTTAGTCCATCTTTACGTGAAAAGCCCCAGGGAATTAACATTTCTTAGTACTTTTCAAAATAACCTTGGTGTTTCTGATGCCATAGTGTAGAAGTTCATAATTTCTGCTTGGTGACTGGCTTGGGGAGAGGCGGAGGAGGACAATTTTGGTTGGCCCTCCCAGCAGCCTGTCCTCCGGGCTGACGACACTGCCCCAGTCCCCCATGCCCCACCTCTGCCTCCCTGAGCAGAAGGCTTTGCCCAAGTTCACAGGGGCTGCCCTGTCGTAGCCGCCCCAGACTGGGCTCAGGTTGGGAGCTCAGCACGCCCTTGTCACTGAGCTCCCAGCTGGCAGGTGAGGAGGCGTGTTTGTTCCCACTCTGCAGGGGCAGAAGCTTGGGCTCCGTGAGGTTATGTGGGAGCCTCTGGCTCCCCGCTGGTCATTCTCAGGCAGGATTTGAACTCCGGTGCCCATTCAGGAACTGCTGTGCTGGGCTACCCTCCCAGCCCCTCCGGCCCTGGCTAGGACTTGGTCTCCCCAGGCTGCCATCAACGTGCTATGCTGCAGTTTCCCCACCTCTGTAAGAGTGCCTAAGTGCCATCCTTCCTCATCATATGCGTAAATGCTTATGGGGACAAAAGAAGGTGGAGGAAAGGGTCATATTTGAGGGGCTGGTTTCTCCCATTGGGCTTTAGATCCAGGCCCTTGTCTCTGTGCTGGCTGCTACTGCTTGGTACCTAGTCCCATTGGCTGGATGCTTGGGGAGGTTGCGTTAGCCACTCCACCTGCGTGCTCTCACCCGTGTGTGCCGTTCCACATGGCCAGCCTCTTCCCATCAGGTTGTTCAGAGCCTTGCCGAGGAGTCTGCCGAAACTTCCCAGGTCTACCTGCCTCTGGGCTTCTCTGGCCCTCCAGCCTTGTCAGGGCACTCTCCCCCCAGAGCTGTCCTGGTAATGGAGGCATTCTGCCCCTGGTGGTCAGTGCCCTACTTGAGCCCTGGGAGCTTTTGTTCCCCCTAGGACCCTGCCTGGGGTACCTTGCCATGCTCCCCTCCTCCTGAAGCTTTCTTCTGCATAGACTCAGATCAATGACTTCTGGAAGCTTCCACCAAGAAACTTCTTCCTGCCCTGGATTCTGATCTCTTTTATTTTCCTGAGTGTCTTCAAGTTGCTTCATGGATGAGCATTTCTGTTTGACCCCCTCAAACTGCCATGCCAAGCTCTGTGCTCAGTGCCAGAGGTTGTGCTGAGCGAAGTACAGAGGACAAAGGTTGGGGGAGAGGATCACTGGAGGCATCACAAAAGGGGCAGCATGGGATTGGCTTCTTCAGGCAGAGTAGGATGTTTCAAAGGTAGTTGGGGGGCCCTTCCTGGTGGAAGGGACAGCAGAGTACAGGCATGAGAACAGGTAAGGATGAATTCAGAGGCAAATGAATAGTCCTTTTTTGTCCAGAGTGCAGGATTCCTATCAGCATCCTGAGAAAGGGGCAAAGAGGCTGCATGAGGGCCAGGTTCTTTGCTTACATCATCTCATACTGCCTTTGGGACGCTGGGCATAATCACAGCTAATTATTTCTGAGATGATCCATTTGATATCTGTCTTCCCCGCATGAATGTAGGTTGCAAAAAGTTAGGTCCCATCTCTGACTTTTTCACTGTTCCATCTCTGGTGCTAGGATAGCACCTGATACATTTAACAGATGCTATATAAGGTTTTCAAATAAATGAATGTGTACTTTAAGATGAAGCAAATTCACACACATACAGCTACAGGCTGCCCTAGCTAGCTAGTGTAGCTAGCTAGTGGCCATGCTATAGCCATTTACCATGGCCTGTGACTAGTGGGTAGGCTGTGTGGGGCGCTGTCTGCCCATTTGCAGAGCCTGTTCTCAGACCCTTGGGGAGGGGCGGCACATGTGCATGGTTGGCCCAGGCCTGGCTTGAAAAAGTTGACTGCTTTCAGTTCAGCAGGTCTGAGGAAATGGGGAGCTCCAGTCAGCCAGGGAGATACTAGGAGCCGGCAGACTCCAGGGCATTGTGCCGCTGCTTTCTCTCCCCTCGCCGGAAACACGCTCTTGCTTCCATCTCACCAGCTTTTTATCTTAATTTATGGGCCTGCTGTAGCACCAATGAAGACATACTGTACTGCCTGAAAAAAACACGGCTGAATTCTAGTTCTGTGCAATTCAAAGGGATGCCTTTGGCCGGGGCTGCTTCAGAAATAAGCAAAGCCGAAGATTCAGCCCTGCTCTGGCTTCGTGGGCTTGTCAGGAAGCTTTGCCCTGGCTGTCTCGTATTGGCCTCAGGCTTAATTAAGCCTTCTGATTTATTTTTCAATTCATTATTTTTTGAAAAAATAAAAGCTGCTTTAATGGAAGCTTTTAAAATCCAGAAGCTTTGGATTCCTCTACTTTGTCAGGCAAAAGTGGATTCGTTTAAGTAGTTTTTGTTAAAAAAGAAAAGCATATATTTATGAAGGTTTCAAAGATTAGATTTTTTCACTTCAGGAACCTGAAAGCCAAACTTGGAAAATAATTTTTGTAGCTGGATATGTGCATTCAGTCAGCCAAGAAATTTGGTGATTTTGTAAGCACTCGAAGTTTCTGCATTTTGTAATTTCCCTGTCCTGTCCTCCTGGGGACGTGGGCTTTAATTCTTTTCCTGCCCAGCCTCCTGGTTTGGGACGTTAATCAGGCTGTAGTTTGAGAAGTTTCATGGTGAGAAGAGAAGCCAGTGGGAAGGATTTCAGCAGTGCCGAGTGAACGCTGGTTTTTGAGATGGTCGAGACCAGGCCAGCTTGAAGGTAGAGGGAGGGTGGCTGAAGTGGTCTAAAAGGACAGGACCACTGGGGGAGCATCCCATGGGGCGAGGACTCGCCACGTGGGCCTGAAGGGGATGGAGCCATGAGGCAGAGCCCAGGCGCAGGAGGAGAATCATGGTGGAAGCAGCAGCTGTGGCCACTTGGCGTGGTGAGGAAGATGGAGTCAGTAGCGCTCGTGGCCTCTAGGCAAGATAAGAATGGAGCCCGCTGCTGGCCAGGCCTCCCTCTGATGGGCTTGCAGACAGGATGGCCCTGGTGACTTCTCCCAAAACCTCTATCCTTAAACAAAGTCTGACCCCACCAGCAGTCACTCTTAGACTCCAGCACAAAGGATGGATGCCCCAGTGTCTGTTCCTTTGGGTCTTTGAATGTGCCCCGGCTGCTCTCTGGTGGGTGCGTCACACCTGGACTGGGTGGTGGAGCCCCTGGAGCTCCAGGGCTGCCTGCGAGGCCCATTCCTGCCCTCCTGTTCTCGGCCCAGGCACCTCGGAGACAGCCAGTCTGCCAGAGAAGGGAGCTGGGGCACGTGATGTCTCTGTGTTCTTACTCTTTGCTTTCTCCTGCCACTGGCTGGGAACCCCCAGTACCACGGAGACCTCCAGGTCTCACCCCGCATGGACCAGGTCCAGCTCCCCCACCTGTCAGCACAGAGCCCGGGGTGCTTCCCAGGCATCAGAGTAGACAGCGCATCCGTTTTCCAAGAAAGGATGTGGAGAGAGATGGCCAAACGGAGTCAGGAGTGCCAGGAATCCAGGCCCAGGAGCGGCCGCGCTGGGTTCCTGTAAGGCCCGCCCCGCCGCGGAGTCACAGCCGACTCTCCTGGCATTTGCGGCTGCTTGATTTACAGGCCTGCATGTTCGCTGTGCACTTCACACAGCAATTCTTCTCCTTTAAACTTTTAAGGCTTTGCCCTGTGGAGGGGCCACTGATTTTCTAGGTTCCATGTGCTTTTAAATCAGGAATTTTCTTCTTTCCTAGTTTCTTCATAAACATGTTCCAGACACCTGCTCCAGCTCCATGCAAGACCCGTGGCAGCTCCCCAGGAGTCCTGGGGTGAGCTGGTCACAGTTCTGGGCTTCAAGGAGTTGGCCTTCTGGGGGGGGGAGAACCTAATGTGTGACAAGTTTCCTACTTTGCTCCCCCACCGCGCAAGCAGGTAATGGACATACTGTTCTGTGCAGATGCCACGGCAGGTGCTCGGCTGTGCATGGGATGCACAAGACCGACGCGGATCCCAAGCTCACCCTGAGCGTGCCCTGCTGGGGAGGCAGAGACGTTTGGAGAGGTGTGAGGGGAGAATTACAGGCCGCTCTGGGAACCCACAGCAAAGCCCCGTGGTCTGCGTGTGGTGGGTCAGGGAAGCCTTCTCTGAGCAAGTGGCGTCTAAGCTGAGACCTGCAGGGGGAGTAAGGGGTAGCCGGGCGAGGGGCTGGGGAGAGGAAGATTGCTCCAGGCAGGGGGAGTTGTGGCATCCAGAGACAGCATGACATGTTCAAGAAACAGGAGGACGTCCGGGGCGTGCGGCGTGGGGAGCGAGGGTGAGGCAGGAGCTGCGTGCCGGTGCGTGCTGATATGGGGCCTGCCAAGCCGTGGTGGCTCATGCAGGGCGCTCAGGAGGTACTGGGGGCCCAGCAGACATCTGTGACGTGGAGAAGAAGGCTGGTGGCAAGACTGGATGCAAGGAGAACTGTTGTTAATCTAGGCAACAGTGGAGCTGAAGAGAAGTGACAGATTCGAGGGACTGGCAAGAAAAGGAATCTGTAGAATGTGGTCATCAATCAGACACTGAGGATGAGGGCAGGACAGGAGTCGGGGCAGCTCTGCGGTCTCTGTCTCGGCGAGCTGGGCGGAGACACATTCATTGCCACGAGGAGGACAGTACAGTTGAGTTGGAGGTGCCCACGAGTCAAACACGTGTGGTTGCGGAGCAGGATTTAGGAAACTCACAGCCAAGGAGGGCCTGGAAGGCACAGCTTCGGGAGTCACCAGCAGTGGGAGCCCTGGGAGTAGAGTGAGGCACCACGGCCAGAGTGTAGGCTGGGGGCCCGAGAAAGACACAGCGCTGAAGGCAAGGGCGGAGCCAGAGCCACAGAGCTGTGTCGCGGGGGCACATTTGTGCGCCCTCTTGGCTACTTTGAACAAAGGACAGTATTTCAGCAGGTGGGGATCCCAGGTCACGGGGGGAAGAGGTTCCAGGAGGCTGGGCCACGTGACCCAGGTGGAGCGGTAGGAGGCATCTGGTTTGCCTGGGACCTCAGCGGGGTGGGGCTGAGTCAGGCCCAGCACCCAGAGGGCCCTGGGTACCCAGGCCCCTGGGCCTTGCTCACTTGTCTCTAACTTTCCTTCCGTGGCCCCAGAGGCGGAGGCCTCCCCGGCTCTGTGTGGGAAGAATTAAGCAGTTACTCCTAAATGGAGTGCATGTCAGCAGCCCTGACATGGAAGAGGAAAAATGCATTTGAGGAGGAGAAACCTTTCACCCAGTCCTAGATCAGCTGCTTCTGGAGGGTACTGAAGAATAATAATATTTTTTTAATCTAAAAGAACTTTACATTTATGCTTGACTGAAGCACAGACCACATTTGTCCTGGGAGCCAATGAGAAGCCAGGGTTTGGGTAATCTATGCAAAGGCCCCTTGGCTGCCCTGCATCCATCATCCCAAGTGACAGAATTTACATCATTAATCATTGGCGGTAATAGAAAAGTCATTGGAATAGAATGTTGTCACAGGATAAATGTCTCCCAATTGCATATAAATGTCTTGGCTTTACTGTGCCATTTGTGCTTGAGAAATACTGTGGCTTCAACACGGTATTTATCTGGCATCGAAGCCATCAGCGCTAGCCTGTCCTGCTAGCCTTCCTCTCCCGAGGAAGCTGGACCCTCCCCGGCGGGCCTCAGGCCGGGGGCATCACACACATCATCCCTGCCAGTTTCCTTGGTACTTTTTGGTGGAGGATGCCCCGGGAGTTAGAAAACATGCGGTTCAGTAATCCCCACCTGCGGCGGTACCCTGGCCTGCCGTCCCGTGGCCACAGGGATTTGCACCCTCTCCATGGCTTCCTGCCATTAGATGCAGAGAAGAAAGGAGGGTCTGAACCTGGCCCAGCCATGCGGGCCGCTGTCACGGCCTCAGATTTGCGGGTGTAGCCACTCCAAAGCCACCGCAGGCCACAGAGAAACGAGGGAGACACAGCGAGCTCAGAGCTAAACATTTGAAGGCCTCTTTACCATTTTAGAAATGAAGTCCACAGCGTTTTTTGGCTGGCGTCTTTCTGTTTTGTGACCTGAAAACACTCTGTTTTTGGAAAGTGCAGATCTGCTGACACCTTTTTCCGGAGGGCTGTGTGTTTCTCTCTGTGGTGAGCCGCCCTGCCTCGGACAGGGCCAGCTGCTGGCTGGAGGAGGCACGTGGCTTAGGGAACAAGGCGTTTTTCGCTGGGGTTTGAAGGAATTCTTTTTGTTTGAGCCGTAACCTCCCCATCCACTCGGGGGTCTGGCAGCCCTGCTGGGCCCAGCAGGAGGAGTGGGCGCCAGAAGCAGGGCAGGCACGAAGGGCCCCGGGGCAGGAGATGCCGCCTCCGCTGGAAGGGTCTGTGGTGCCCGTGACCAGGGGGCTGTTTTAAAGCAGAGCCGGTCTCTGAGGTGACAAGCCAGGGCAGGGTTTTGTGGAGTATATTTTAAGAGGCAGATCCCCCTTTCTATAGGGAATTTAACGAATGATGGCCTGTCGGATGTGGAAGTGATCTGAGACCGTCTGTCCGGGTGTTCCCAGACTGGACACCACGGGCTGGCCCAATTTCAGAAATGTTTGTAGGGCTGACACAGGCCAACTTCTCGAACTCCTGGCCTCAAGCGAGCCTCCGGCCTTGGCCTCCCAGAGTGCTAGGATAATAGGCGTGAGCCACCGCGCCCGGGCTAACAGGCCGACCAAGCGAGGCCATGAGAAGCCAACTGCCAGCTACTGCGTCACTGTTTCATAAAGGGCAGAATATTTTAACCATCAATATAAGAGGGCCATAATTTCAAGATAAAGACTATTTCTTCGATGGAATAAATTTAGCTTTATGAAGGATTTGGTCCATTGTACCTGTTTTTTCCACCTTTTTTCCTTATTTCTCTCATTTTGCCAAAGACTCGAAAAAATCTGTTCCTGGTTCCCAAGCCTCTTGTTTCGGATGAGCAAAGGGAGGTGCTGAGGGAAGGGCCTGGCCAGCGAGGCTGGCGTCAGTGAGGCCAGCGAGGCTGGCGCGCCGTTCCAGTTATCACTGGCGAGGAGCAGCAGCCGTTACCGTTCCGCCTGTGGTGGTCCCCGCGGCAGGCCCCGGTGGCTCTTGCTCGGGCTCTTGGTGCTGCTGTAGTCAGGTGGTGGCTGGCCTGCGCCGTTTGCAAGGCTCCTCACTCTGAGTGAGTCTGGGAAGATGCAAACATTTGGGGACGGAGCCGCAGGGGCCCTCTGGTGTCCTCCCCCCATATGGTCTCCATCCTGGCAGCCTCTCCGGACAGCCAGACTTCTCACGGGGGGCCCCAGCGCATGTCCCGAGAAAGCAAGGAGGAGGCTGTGGTGGGTGCCTTGATGAATCAGCCTTGGAAGTCGCACGGCGTCCCTTCCGCCAGGTTCTATTAGTTACAAGTGAGCCATTAAGGCCAGCCTGTGTTCAAGGGGAAGGGAATCAGACTCCACTTCTTGGTGGGAGGCATGCCAGAGGACTCGCAAGCATCTTTTAAAACCACTGTATGGATCCAGTAGGCTAAGTCCAAAGCTCCCCTGGGACAACCAGGTTTTAATTTGGAGCTCTGGGATCCTGGAATAACCCCCCATCTCCCTGTTCTTCCCCCATTACACCCCTCCCCCGCCACCTTCCTTAAGTGTTCCAGGAAGGAGTCTGCTGGAGGATGAGGAGGCTGCTCTCGGGTGATGGTGGCGAGCTCTGCCTCCTGGTCCCTGCTTGCACTTGTATGGAGTAATAAATTTCATGAATAAGGTAGATTCCATCAAATAAGTATCAATTAAGCTCTTTTATGATCATAGTAGAGATGATGAATTAAAGTCAATTTAGAGAAATAACCAATAAAAGAAGAGACTTCAGAAATACAGCATCAACTCAGAATTCCAAGCACTCTTTGTACGAAGGCAGGCTTCAGCCCTTGCTGAGCGCTTGCTGTGTGCAGGGCAGTGGCTGGTGCGGTGTGACCCAGTGCTGGCCGTAGTGGTGTGTGGAGCATGGGGGCCCGAGTCTGCGCTCCCGAGTACCTGGGGTCAGATCTGCTCATCCCCATGCCACCCCATCGGGGCCCAAGGACAGGAATGGGCGAGCACTGACCCTTTTAAAATCCCTCTTGCGGGGTGGGGGCTAGTGGGCTAGCTGCTTTCAGTTTTAGGGAACAGAGATGCTCGTGTGTTTCCTGGTTTAGGGATTTATTGTAAGGATTCTTGGGAAGGTGAATCATACCAGAGCATCCCACAACTAAACGGCCTGGCCCCTGTCCTCATGCCGGCAGCCCTCCCTGTCCCCTCACCAGAATCCTGGCCTGTTCAAAGTCCGTAGTTGTGAATGGGAGGTAGAGGGGCGGGAAGGGTCTCGTATGCGGGAAGAGGGCAGCTGCGTATGTGGTCTCCTGTGGCGGTGAGCTGGTGGGTATTTAGGGTCGGCTGGGGAAGGAAGAGCGGGAATCCATCCAGTCTCTGGTGTCCTAGTCGGTGAAAAGCAGGCCTTGCTGGTGGCCGCGCCCTCCCCTAGGGTCTGGCCCAGCGGCCTGCCTCCACGGCGACCCAGGCTTCCCCAGCTGCCTGTTCCCTTCTCTCGGCCTCTTAGCGTCAGCACGAAGCCTCCCTGAGCTTCCCTGGGTCTCTGCCCGAGGCTTGCTGTCCCCATGTCCCCTCTGGTGGCAGACAACCTGGAGAGCTTGATCCTTTGCAACCTCAGCTTATCATCCTCCAGCGCCTTCTTGTTGCCCTTGGAGCGACGAGCCATGCCCAGGAGGCCCTCCAGATCTGGCCCTGCCCGTCTCACCTGCCGCCTCTCTGCATTTCCTTAGATTCCCTGGGAAAATCGAGTACAGGGGCCTTTGCGTTTCTGCCCTGTCCTCAGCTCCTTCTGAGAGAGGTAGTCGGTGACGGTTCTTCCAGGGAGGTGGGCCGCCCCCAGCCCTAGACCAAGCCCAGGCCGGTCTCTGAGGCCGGCGACCAGGAGCTGGTGAGATGTCCATCCGGGCGCCTGCAGCGGGAACTGTGCCGGGATGCGCCTCTGGGCTGCTCCGATCCTCCCATTCGTTCACAGATGGAGATTAAGCATCTGTCACGTGCCAGGCACACTTCTGGGTGCCAGGGACAGAGCAGCAAACAGACACTCTTACCTTCCCCATGGGACCGCCAGGAGGGTAGTTTTCTCTCTGAATTCTCTGGACCTGGTTTGCTGGATAACTGTTTTATATCACAGCTCTGACCAAAAGGAGGGGGAGAAACAGTTCCCCAGGGCATAGAAGTCTCCAGAAACAACACTCCCCCCACCCAAGGCTGTCAGGCTGGTCTAGAGCTTCTCAGTGAAGGGGCTGCCTGGGTATGTTCATAACAAGAAAATGGAAGCTCACCTAGAATCCGTAGCAGACTGTTACGGACCCAGGCTGCGCCGGGCCTGGCCACACGGTCACGATTTGGTTCATTTGGTGAATATTTATTGTGTGCCGGCCATAGGCCAGGCACCGTTCCAGGGCCTGGGTGAAAATAGTGCGCAAAAGGGAAAAAATCCCTGCTCTCTCAGAGCTCAACTTCTGGCTGGGGAGACAGACAGGAAAAACCAAGCTACCTGGAGGGGCCCTGGGCAGCGCAGCAGGATCCGGGGTCGGTGGCCCCCTGTCCACCCCCGAGCCGGGCGCGGGCGCTGCGGCTTTCATCCCTTTGGGCGCGGGGAGGTGACGGGGGCTGCACCCCCGGCCTGGCTTCTCCCTCTCTCACCTACTGAGTGTCGACTCCGATTTCTGATCTGGGTCCCTGTGAGGAGGAAATATATATTTAGACTCTTCTGTACTTTCCGTGGTAACAGTCGCTTTATTCCTGGTGAAGAATGAGGAAAATGGGTCAGCTGTATTTACTAAGAAGCGTGTTCCAGCTTCTTTTCCGAGGCTATTTATAAACTTTAAAAAATGTGAGCTAAGTTTTTGCATCTTATTGGAAGCCGGAGTGCCTGTGAATACCCTTCCCATTACTATACGGGGACCTGGCGCTTCGGGATCGAAACGCGGCAAGTAGGGCAGATAGCAATCTTGCAAATAGTGATTTTGATGATCTCTGGCAGCCCAGGCTTGCCTTTTGGTCTGATTTCTCTGGGCGTCTTTTCCGTGTGACATCTGTGTAGCTTTCTTGGGTGTGGTGGGGGACCGTGTTGCCGTTGCAAATGCCGGCCTGGCCGCGCTGGCCCCTCACGGCTGCTGTGCTGACAGCTCTATCTGGACACAGAGCCTTGACGAGTGGCCCCCGCTGAGGACCGGGCCCTGCTCTCGGCCAGCCTCGCCCAGTGGGCAGCGTGGTGGGGCAAGGGGAGGGGGCTCCCCGGAGCCTGGGGTCTTGGGGAGGCTCATTCTGCCCCTTCCCTTCCCTGCCCCCAGGTGGAGCATAACCACGAGGCTCATGCCTCCTCTGCCCCTGAATCCCTTGCCGGGTCCCTGGCCCCTGGCCTCCCGCCTGTGTCTGACGCCTCGCCTGTGTGTCCTGGGCTCACACGTGTACTCACACTGCGCCCCCACATGTGGGGAAATGCCACTTCTCTCTCTCTACGTGGCCTGCCCTTTCAAGAAGGAAAAGCTTAGGGTCCTAAATTGTAGGTCCACTCTGGTGAGTTTAATCAAACAGCTTACAGGAGCCCGTCAGGGCCACTCTGTTTTTAGTTGATGTTCAGTCTTTCCGAGGGTCCCCAGCCCTGCCCCCTCTGCACCTTGGGGTACGGGGAGGAGCGTGTCCTTGCGACCTGGTTGTCGCTGAGGGAGAGGGCCTCTGCACTCCGGCCACTCCTTGGGACCCCTTGGGTGCCTGCTACAGAGAGGCTGGAGTACTGAGCCCTGGGAGCGACCAGCCCCATCCAGACTTTGTGGGGGGAGTCCCAGCACCCAAAGGTGGAGCCCCGGTCCCATCGTTCATCTAATTGGCTTTCCAAGTCTCCATCCTGGTCGTCGGAGGCCTCAGCCTTTCAGCCTTCCCTCGCCAAGTCACAAGTCTGAAGGCCACAGGGTGCTGAGCTGTCCCCGGGCTGACCCGTCCACTGGGGCAGCATAGTGGGGGCAGAGCTTGGACACGGACCACTCACTCCTGCCCTCGCCAGCTGTGCAAGTGAGGACCTGACTTCCTCTCCTTGCGCCTGGTGTCACATCGATAATAAAAATAGCAGCACTACAGCCACCATGGTCCCTTACTGAGAACTTACTCTGTCCCGCCATGTTCCACGCCGTCATGGACGAGCTGATTAAATCCACTAAGCAAAGAGGGTCGTGAGGAGGGTGAAAAAAGTCACTCAGGACATTGTGTCTGTCTATCTGCTCCATGGTGGGTGGGGCCTTCGGCCAACTTTCCCCCGGAGCAGAAGTCCCAAATCTTTCTTGGTTCTCGGGGACCCGAATGCCTCAGTGATTTTTTTTCACGATGTCCCTAGATCAAAATAAATATCCATCTATTAAGTAGATACAAACACCTTAATAAATATTTGTGTCCTAACAACTTAATAGGTGTTTGAAAATATAATACACATAATTTTTTAAATGTCATTCTTAAATAACCAAATTACTCACTGATGGGATATACGTGCCCGTTGGGCACTGACAGCTTTTTAAATCCTGGAATCAATTAGACACCGCCACCCTCATTTCCTGGTCCATATTGATTTTTGCAAGGTACTTGCTTTTTATCTCAGCAACCATTGAAAACCCAGCCTTACACTGGCATGGCATCCTCAAAAGGGGTGTAGGATGATCTAATGGTGAAACTGTAAACTGCCCCAAGCTAGTATTTCCAGCAGTGTCCGACATGAAGTTCCGCTTGTTTCCCTCAAAAGCTTAAACGCCTGCAGGTTTCCTGTGAGCTGAGGCTTCCCAGGAGGCCTTGGTGCACAGTTTGGGAACCATGTTCCTGAAGACTTGAGGCTCCCCGTCTCCCCGTTACCCAGGAAGCAGATCACTGGCGCTCAAGTTATCAGACTCCTTCACACCCACCTGGGGGGCGCAGGAGAGAGGAGAGATGCCACGGATCCGGCTGTCCTGCCCACTTCCTCCATCCCTCCCTCGATCTCTCAGGACGGGAGGGTGGGCTGCACACTCTTCCCTCCTCTGCATCCTGTTCTCTCCCTGCCTGGGGCATCAGCCTGGCGACCTAGCCACTGGCGGGGAAGGGACATCTTCAAGCGTAGAAGAACTTCATGATCTGAATCCTCCAGGATATGGATTCAAAAAACCCTCCCTTTCAACAAAGCGCTTTCAAGTCTGTGGGCCCTGCTGCTGACGCTAATAGAAATCGCTCTCGCCATTCGGAGCGGAGAACTCCCTTTGTTCTTTGGGTGGGTACGTGCCCTCTGCCTTAAGCACTGAAATCATTGCTTCAAAGGGCAGCGAGCTCCCAAACCACTAGATTTGCAGGACAGGGAGTCCGCCAAGATCAGAGAGCGAGCCAGGTGTTCTTTTTGTTCAGCAGGTGCCCGTGTCTTAGGTACAGGCCGACTGTGAACTCAGGTGGGTAGAGCTGTCTCGTACGAAACAGGTGCCTCTGCTGTCGCAGTCCCGCACGCACCCCCACCTTCTCTCCCAGCTGTCTTTGCCGCCTTAACTCTCTCCCAGGGAGGATGCCCCTGGCTGCCTTGCTCCCAGACAGGCCCTTACCTGCCCTTCCAGATGCCTGCTGCTTCACTCTCCCTCCCTCTCTGACCTGTGAGTTCCAAGATCTCATTCGCACCCCAGGACCTTTGCACTTGCCCTTCCCCCTCCCTGGAGTGCTCTGCCTTCAGCCTCTAACGGGGCTGGCCCCAGCTCATTTTAAATGTTCCTACTCAAGCAGGCCAGCGCAGAGCCCCTGTCTAAAGAAGGCCCAGCTCTTCTTCTTTTTCCTCTTGGCCCTTTAAACGTGAGTCTCGTCGTGCAGGCCGAGATCACATTGTCTCTGCGTGCACCTTGTTGGCCGTTGTTTCCTCAGCACTTAGCCGTGTGCCTGGCCCATGGAAGGCACCAGTAAGTATGTCTCCAGAGTGGGGCTTTCACAGGGCGGTGCATTCTCTTTTTTAAATGGAAGAGACTTGTAAGGCCAACAACTTTTAATTCTGCCAAGTAAGACTTAGAAAAATTTCAGCTACCATACATTATCGATGTTTCATAAATGAAAAGTTGGAAGGACATAATCTCAGAATAAAGGGCAGTTCTTTAAATGGAACACATTTAGCATTATTGAAAATGTTGCCAGGCACAGTTGCTCATGCCTGTAGATCCAGCTACTTGGGAGCCTGAAGCAGGAGGATCACCTGAGGCCAGGAGTTCGAGACCAGCCTGGGCAACATAGCGAGACCCCATCTCTACAAAAATGAAAGGAAAAAAATTAGCTGGGCGTGGTGGTGCACGCCTGTAGTCCCAGCTACTCAGGAGGCTGGGGCAGGAGGAGTGAAGACTTCTGTGTGAGTACTTGGGAGACACCACATTTGCCCTCGGTGAAACTAACAGCTTCAATACCTTCTTGATACTGTTCTCGTGACATCTGTCTGCTTCACTAAGTTGTCAGCTCCTGGTGAGGAAAACCATGTTTTAGGCTTAAGTTGCCTTTGCACGTGCTATCCTTCTGCTTGAAGTGCCCATGCTGTTCTTAGGAACTTCCAAGTTTTGCCCAGACAGCCCCGCTTGCTCTCGGTACTCACTGCCGACTCGCCTGTCCCCACTAGGATCCAGGTGCCCCTCCATTCTGTGCTGCGGGGCCTGGCATGCCGTGACTCGCCGGAGCACGAGCAGGGTGACCGGTAGTGACTGTGAGTGTGTAGCAGGAACAGACAGCCCACAACTTGGGCACTCAACACGGGGCTTTCTCCACCTTTTATAGCTGATTTTAATTTCCATTTCAATCCTTCATTCCACCAGGTTTCAGAAGCACAATCTCATTTAATTCTGGGTTTTCTCAGCCAACTAAAAGTTCCCCTGGCAGGGGACCATTTGGCTGTCCCCAGGCCCCAGCAGCCATCTCTAGTCCCTGGGGCTCAAGGCAAGTGCCCCTCGGCTCCACTTAAGGAGCAAGGCTCAGCCCCTGCTCGAGAGCATCGTTCTCCCTGGAGGTCTCGGCTCACCCATCTCCAGGTGTGGAGCAGGCGGTGTCTGGGTCCTTGCTCTCCCCAGCTTGGCTCTGGGCAGCAAGCGCCCGCCCTCGCTGGCCTTGGCTTCCCCTGCATCTCTTCTGCACACATCTGGGCCTTGGCTTTTGAAATTCCGGAAAAGCCTTGGCTTTGATTCTTTTGTTCTCTGGTTCCACCTGCTAGCCCTTCCCCGGGGCGTAGGTGCCCTCGGTCTAGTTAGAATGAAAGGCTACAAGGAATCGGGCAGGAGAAACCTCTGTTCACACCTCCGTGTGTCAACCTGTGCGGGTGCGTGGTCCCGATCTGCGCTGTCGTGGGGAGACGCTGGGAGGTCTGCTTTTAGGGAAGAGAGGGTGTGGGCTGCACCCCAGGAACTGCCCTTAGAATGTGCCCGGGTGTGGGGAAGTAAATCCTGAAGCTGTTTGGCTTCTAGCTTATTTGTTCATTTGGGCACTTTTATTTACTCACAGTTTTAATTTTCAGAGGCAATACATGTTCAGTGAGGAAGAATAAGGAAATACAAGAGGGCAAATAGAGTCAGAGGCACTTATCTGCGCACCTGAAGACGACCCTTTGCGTGCAGATGTGTGTCTCTGCAGGTGGTTTAGTGATGAAACTGCGATGGTTACGGTATGCGCTGTGGCACACACCCGTGAGTGCTTCCGAAGCGTCAGGCGTTCTTCTGAGAAGCACACAGATATTAATTTGTTAAATCATAACAACCCTATGATGTGGGTATGACGATTATCTTCACTTTACAGATGGGGAAGTTGAGGCACAAGCTGTTCATGTCTTCTGCCCAAGCCCAGCCAGGTGGGCAGCCTGGCCGTGTGCACACAGCCACAGCCTGCAGGCGGGCGCGTTTATGGCCCAGGTGTGGCACAATTGGCACAGTCACCAGTCAGGTTCTTGCTCTAGTTTCTTTCAGGAGAGAAACCGTATCTTTGTACCCTCAGGACTCGGTACTGCATTTTCTGAATGAATGAATGAATGAATGAATGAGTGCATGACTGGAAAGCGATGCTTTTGAATCCGAAAGCCAGCCTTCCCGCCCGGTTCCTGGGCTCAGACAGTGCCTGCACACCCTGGAGCCTCCTCGCACACCCTCAGGGGGCGCCATTCACGCCGTATTCTTTTTCTAAAACCAGCTTTATTGAGGCATAATGGACACGTGATAAACTGCACATATTTAAAATGTACAGTGTGGTGAGTTTTGGCGTCACCATCACCAGGTCAAGGTAACGAACATATCCGTCACCCCCAGAAGTGTCCTCGAGCCCCTTGGTGACCCCTTCCTCCAAGCCCTCCCCGCCACCCTCCCCAGGAAACCACTACTCTGCTTTCTGTCGGTATAGGTTAGTTTGCATTTTCTGGAGTTTTATATAAACGGAGTCATACAGTATGGACTCTTTTTTTGGTCTGGCTTCTCTCAGGGTAACTATTTTGAGATTCTTCCTTGTCGTGTGTATCTGTAACTCATTTCTTTTGATTGCTGAGTGGTGTTCTGCTGCGTGGCGTGCGACAGTTTGTCTGTTTACCTGCTGCTGACGGACGTCTGGGTTGTTTCCAGTTTTTGACTGTTACAAATAAAGTTGCCGTGAGCGTTTGTGGGCAAGTCTTTGGTGGACGTGGGCTTTCTTCTCACGGGGTAAACAGCTGGGAGTGGAACGGCTGGACCCGATGGCAACGGACCCGGTGCCCTCCAGAGCGGCTACACCACATTACCCCCACCGCGGGTACCAGACTCCCGGCTTCTCCACGTCCTCGCCAGCCCTTTGTGTGGCCCATCATTTTAATTTTGGCCATTCCAAACGGTGTGTGGCGTTGATAGTATTTCGTAGTGGATTTAGTTTGTCTTTTCCTGATCACTAATGATGCGGAGCACATTCACACGCACTTATTTGCCACCCGTGTGTCTTCTTCAGTGAAGCGTCTGTTCATATCCTTTGTTCATTTTAAAACATTGGGTTATTTGTGTTCTTGCTGAGTGTTGAGAGTTCTTTATATATTCTAGATAAGTCCTTTATCAGACATGAGCTTTGCAAAGATTTTCGTCCAGTCTGTGACTTGTCTTTTCATCCTCTTAACAGTATCTGTTGAAGAACAAAAGTGAATTTTGATGATGTTCACTTTATCAGTTTGTTTTTATGAATCATGCTGTTGATGTTGTTTCTAAGCAATCTTTTTTTTTTTTCTTTTTAGAGACAGGGTCTTGCTGTGTTGCCCAGGCTGCAGCGCCTGGCTATTCTCAGGTGTGATCATAGCTCACTGCAACCTCCAATCCCTGCCCCAGCCTCCCGAGGGGCTGGGATTACAGGCACCACCACGCCCTCTGTCTAAGCAATCTTAGACTCAAGGCCACAAATATTTTCTCCTCTGCTTTCTTCTCAAAGTTTTATAGAATTTAAACTTAGGTTTATAATCCATTTTGAGTTAATTTTTGCATATGGTGTGAAATATGGATTGAGGTTCATTTTTCGGTTTTTCGCATGTGGACATCCCGTTATTCCAGCACCATGTGTTGAAAAGACTCCTCTTTCTCCACTGAATCGCATTTTGCCCCTTTGTAAAAAATCATTTGTCCGTATATATGAGGATCTATTTCTGGACTCTGTTCTGTTTCGTTGGTCTGGTTGTCTGTCTTTAAGCCAGACCACACTGTCTTGACTGTTGCAGCCTTATGGCAACCCTTGAACCCTCTGAATGCAAGCAGTGTTAGCTCTGCGCCTGGGATCTCTCTCACATTGTTTTGGCTACTCTAGGAGCTTGCATTTCCGTATGGATTTTGAATTGGCATGTCAGTTTCTTCAACAAAGCCTGCTGGGATTTTGATTGGGATTGACCTCACATCGTGTTCTCTGTGGATGGTCTCTCCTGGAGCAGTGCCCCTTGGTGTCCCCCACCCTGGGTAGGTGTGGGACCAGATCAGTGACTGAGTCGACAGTGCCCGTGGTTGGTGGAGAGCGAGGTTATCAATATTTAATAAGGCATTTTCAGAGACACTTGCATGGACCTTAGGGTTTCAGGATGTGATTTGTTTGGCTGGGCCCAGGTCCCATCTGAGGATGTGGACCAGAAAAACTCAGATATGCTCGTGAAAGTCACCACTGCCCTGGTCCTTGGCCAGGCCAAAGGAACAGTTCTCCTTTGGAAGAGGTGTGCATGGAGCCCTCCTGCTTTAATCTGCCCTGTGTCACCTGCTTTTAGTGTTACTGTTTGAGGTTCCACAGATGTGGCGAGTGGGCCCCCTGGGAGGCTGGGTGAGGGCAGTGTGGGAGGGATTTCCTTTCCAGAACATTTCTTTGAAGAGGAAAGAGAAAAAACTTGGTTATCCTTGTCCCGCTCGGTCTAGCCACATGTGCCTATGTGCTGCTGGCTGTGATATGTGCTGGGGACTCCCCTAACTCCTTCCAGGGGTGGCTGGGGCCGGCAGGAGCTGCCTGGGCTGCCAGGGCTGCCAGGGCAGGGCCTCACCTCCCTTAACCAGCCCCACTGCCCCCTGCCCCCTCCTCTGCTCCCCGTTAGCGTTGCCCAGACCTGCTCTTCAGCGAAGGTATTTTGCAGAGGGCGCGTCGCTGGAGAGGAAGGGAAGGCTCGGGGAAGCTGCGAGTGCCATTTCCGTGGGCTTGTCTGAGGACTGCTCGCTTGAGGCTGACCCTGGGGAGCAGGAGCTGTTAAACTGTCAAAATAAAAAGTCAACCAAACTCCTTAGGCCAATCGAAAGCACTTAACTCCAACTACAGGCAGCAAAGGCCACAGATTCCCCTGCAATGTGTTACAAGGGGAAAAAGACGGCTATTGGGGAATTTAAAGAATGCAGGAAAAATTTGAAAATATTGGAATGTATCTAGTCAATAATACATTCAATTTGGGATTCATAAAAAGAAATAGTGGTGAAAATCCTCCCAAGTAAGTTTTTCTTCTATAATTTGATGACAAATCTCTTGGAGCACTGGTTATCCCGTAGGTGTGGTATTCTGAAATACAACCTGAGGCATATATATTGTCAAATAATAAAGTATTATGAAACCAATCAGCTGTGAGCTCCCCACTTGGCAGTTTGGAAGTAAAACCCTTTCTCCTTTACAAGGCCAAGTGACTCTTAATTCCTCCCAGGAGATTTCACGTTAAAATGTGTTCACTGCCAGCTGACAAAAGAGGCGAGTCCAGATTTATTACCCTGGCACCTGCAGCAAAAAAATGACGGATGATGAAAATATATTTAATTATCATTCAGTGCCACATCTCTGCCTGCTCCAGTCGCAGGGCTGCAGCTGTTGGCACACACTTTATTTTAAAGTCAATGTGCTTATCTGGAGAGAAGGCTGCTCTCTGAGCAAATTGACTTGTGGGAGGAAGGGAATGGCGATCTCCTCCAGCCCCAGCTGAGCAAACGCAGATTTGTATTCCGTGCGCCTGCTTTAATTGTCTAATCCACCCCGCATCACATCAGCGCTGGGATTTGGCTTTTGTAAAGAAAACATTTGCAAAAAGTAAACTTTTCTGTGGCCTTTCTGAGCCAAAATGAATGATTTTTCCTTCCTGGATTGAAAAGCGCCCGCGGACGGTAGATGCTCACGTTTCTGCTGCAGGCACGGAAATCACTGTCAGTTGCATCTCGGAACGGAGGGATCCCTAGGGAGCCCCTGGCTGGACCAGCGACCCGCCGCTTCACCACAGGGGGGCCCCACAGAGTCCAGAGGGGTGGGCTCAGGGTCTCAGAAGGGAGCAGATCTGGAACTGGAGCCTAGGACTCCGGGCTCCCGGGAAGCCACTGTGTTCTTGTAACTTGCGGCTGTCAGAGGTCTGACCGTTTGGGGTGATGATGAGCCTGAGCCTAGAGGATGACCCCACAGAGTTGCCATCCTGTTTGTCTTCTGTGAAAACCTTCTGGAAAATGAAACCCTGGGATGGAGCAGCAGCTCTCTGACTTTGGTGGAGCGCGTCAGATTTCTCGGAGTGAAGTCTGCGGGGACTCTGGCTCGGCTCGTGGGAGTCTGTGCCGTTAGTTCATGCCTATGATGTGTCGTTTTCAAAAAAAATAGCCCAGATAATAGGCAGTAGCTAATGTGGCAATTTCCTGCTGTATCTCTTCTTATCAGGAGAAGCCACTCGATGTTTTGTATATGGTGAGGTTTAGTACAAAGTGATGGAATTTCCACTGAGAGTGAAATCCAGTAACTGGCTGAGCAGTTAGGACTTAGGGACGAGGGATGACGCTGAGTGTTTCTGACGGTGGCCAGAGGCACATGCTGTGGATGAGGGCGGGAGGGGCTGAGGTTTCTGTGACTGTGAGCTAACTCCGGGAGGGGCTCGTTTCCCTGACCTTCTCTTTGATGAATAAGGGTTCGGGATCGCATCTGCTGAGCCTGCAGGACCCAAGACTTGGGGGAGGAAAGAGAGCTCTGGCTTATGCATTTGGGCTGTGACCAGAGCTCTTTAAGCTACCAAGCTTTTTGATGTATTGATCAGAATTTGTTTGTAAATCAGAGAGAGGATTTCATTGTCATCATTATCACTATTACCATCATCACCACCATTACCATCATCATCTCTACCATCATCATCACCATCATCACCGCCACCACCATCACCATCACCACCATCATCATCATCACTACCATCATCATCATCACCATCATCACTACCATCATCACCATCATCATCACCATCATCATCATCATCACCATCATCATCACCATCATCACCATCACCATCACCATCATCATCATCATCACCACCATCATCACCACCATCACCACCACCACTACTTCACTTAGTAATTTATATATTACTTATTATGTATCAGACCCTTGGAAAATCACTTAAATTGGTCATCTCCTTTAATCTCATGGAGTAGATAGTATTCTGCCTATTTTGTAGGTGAGAAAACAGAGGCTTAAGTTAAGTAAAAGAACTAGGACTTGAGGCCAGGCCTTGGAGCCCTCTCTTTTAATCATACCTTTTCATTTAGGGACTTTGGATATAGATAGTATTTAAAAAAATTCATAGGATAAAGGAAAGAAGGGAAAGTCAACTCTGTGCTTTTGTCAAGAAAAATGTTTGAGGCTGTCAACAATTTTGAGTTTGAAGACTGGCCCTTGGAGATTGCCTTTCCTGTGGAGAGAGGAGAGCAGGGGAGAGGCACCCCATCCGCCCCAGGGACTAGGGCTGCTGAGAGAAAGGCTGACAGGGTGCGGGGGAGGGCTGCCAGGGAGGGGTGAGAAGGCTCACAATGCTCTAGCCCTGGGCACTTGGGAGCTCATAGTGGAGGGTGGGGAGCCCAGAGGGAGGTGCCAGGCTTTGCCCCATCCTGGCAGCCCTGGGGCCTTTGCAGCAGGGCAGGGACCAGGTGTCTGGGAGGGAATGGGGCTTGGCCGGCAGGCCGTGGGGGATAACTCAGCCATGCAGTCCTCCCAGGTCTCCTATGCTGTGTCATCAGCAGCATGGCCCTGTCCCTATTGTGTGTTTGTCCTGATGCTGTTGCCTTGTTTCTATGTGGTAAGTTGGAACTGGTGGGACTGGGCCAATGGGCCTGCGCTCTGACCCCTCTGTCTTGGCTGCACAGCCTCCAGGAAGCCTGGCTTTCGTATTTCTGTCCTTTCATGATCTCCCCTGGCCCCCAGTGGCCCATCTGGACTCTGGGTTTGGTGGTTGACTGCAGTGTAGGCTGACCAGTATTGTGGCTTCATGCCTCCGGGCTGAGCTGCCTGGACACATGACAGGGCCGTGGCCACCAGAGGACAGGAACATGTCACTTTCTCCTCTGCTGCCCTGTAGCTCCATGCTCACGGCACATCTTGGGGTTTATGCCAGTTCTCAGGATGTCTGGGCCTCACAGGTCTGAGTCTCTCAAAGAGCAGCTTTCAGCGGATACTTGTTCTATGTCTGCCCTATGCCGGGCACAGCCCTCCTACTGGGACCCAGCATGGACACGGCCTGGGAAAACTCAGGAGGTGCCATGACCTGTAGGACTGTCCCTCCCGTGCATGCGTGCTTGTGAGACCCTGGGGCCATCGGGATTTGGACTTGTAGCCAGTGGAACGTGCATCTCCCAAGTGGATTGCATCAGAGGTCAAGGAGACGCATGCGGCGTCACTAGCTCATCGGGGTGACTGTGGGCAAAGAAATTAATACTGATTTTATTTCCAAGTGAGGTTGATGACTCTCCTTCTTACATTAATTTTTATTAAGCATTTTATGTATTATTCCAAAACCACATACTATGCAGAGACAGTTTAGAACACATTATGGGTTGTGCGTTTTGTAATTATCATATGGCCTCAGTCCAGAATGTAGAAAAGAAAATAAACACAATTGTTTTCCAATAGAAGGGAGTCGCCATGGTGATGTGTGCACAGGCTCTAGGGCTACCAGCTCCGCCCACGGGCTCTGGGCTCAGGACCCAGAGCCACCTGATGCATGGGAAAGTGGCTTTAGCCTGTCCTCCTGGGGCAGCCGCCTGGCCCCTCTGTCTCTGGGCTGCAGGGCTCCTGCTCAGCCTGGTTCCCCGTGTGACAGTTCCTCCCTGCCACCCTCTGCTGCCCAGGACCTGCTCATTCTCCAGGGCGGGGACACATCACACAGGTCCTTCTTGCTACTCAGGTCTCACCACAGAGAAGCCTTCCCCGCCTGCCCTAACCCAAGTGATCCTGGTCACCCTTCATCACAGCACAAGGCTTTGTTTTCATCACTGCGCCCAGCTCCTCTGAGGTTTCGGCTTAGTGTCTGTCTCCCTGATTCAGTGCCAGCTCCGCGAGAGCAGGGGCCTTATTGTCTGTTCGTGCCAGGTCCCCAAGCAGCAAGGAGAGCGCCCAGCACAGAGCAGGTGTGAGCAGATACTTCCCAGGTGAATGAATGAATGAATGAATGAATGACTGTCTCCTCCACTGGCCGGTGAGCTCCTCGAGGGCAGGGACAGCTCCGCCTTGGCCATGTGGCCAGCACCAAGCGTTTTGGTGCAGAGCAGAAGTGTGTTGAGTCCGCCCCTCGCGGCTGTGTGGGGCCTGTGACAGTCCAACCAGAGGCTGGGGTGGAGTTTAGGGAGGTCAGGATCCTCTAGAGAAACAGAACCAATAGGAGAGCGTTGTGTGTCTGCGAGATCTGCGATTTGTAAGGAATGGGCTCTTGTGATTATGGAGGCCGAGAAGTCCCACGATCTGCTGTCTGCAAGCTGGAGACCCGCGGGCTGGCGGCGTGGCTCCAGTCTGAGTTCGAAGGAGCACGGACCGTGTAAGTCTCAGTGTGAGGGAAGGAGACCGAGGTCCCAGCTCGCGGTCAGGCAGAGGGAGGACTCCGCCTCTTTCCACCTTTCTGCCCTGCTCACGCCCTCAGTGGACGGGACGATGCTCCACGCTGGGAGGCAGCCCGCCCGCCTCAGTGCCTCCATTCAAACGCTGCTCTCACCTGGAAACACTCCCACAGACACCCTCGGGAATAATGTTGAGCCAAATATCTGGGTACCCTGGTGTCCCGTCAAGTTGACACACAACATGAACTGTCGCAGAGTCCCTGCCGGGGATGGTTCAGCTTGAAAGAGATGTGCCTTCTGGGCAGCCACGCATCCCGCTGAGCAACAATGCCAGGACTGCAGACACAGGGGGCAGCTGGGGGCCCTGCTGTGCTGGGGTTTTCGTAGCCCTTGGAGTTTAGGGAGGTCTGGGCAGGCTACCTGGCAGGTGTCCAGTCTGCAAATATCATCACTGCCACTGTCTCCTTCGTCACCATCATCCACGTCTTCGTGTGCCATGGCCAGGCTCAGCACTAGCTCCTGTCCTTGTGGACTCTGTGGGGCAGCCTGGCTGGTAGGCCTGACCCTGACAGATAGGCGTGACCCTGATGGGCAGGCCTGACTAGTCTCCTCTGACTGCTGAGGGCCCCACGCGGCCAGGAAGTGCAGAGCGGGATGGGGCTGAGGCTTGTCCGACCCCAAGCCCTGGTGTCCCTCCATCCTGCGCTGCTGCCTTTCTGGGTACATCAGAGCCCCTCAAAGCTCTGTGTGGGGCTCCTGCAGTGACTCCTCAGTCAACTTCCGTTGTGCACAGAGCACCAGGCCCAGCCGCACTTGAAGTCACAGGATGCCATTGGGAGACCATAGTGGGAGAAAGACTCCCACCAGCCCCAAAGCTGTCCTGGATCGCACGCCTTCCCCAGCTCTGCAGCGGCTCTTCCTGCATCCAGATGCTCAGAGGTCGGAAACTGGTGTGTCCATGCAGCAGTGAGGAGGCTGGGACTAGAGTGCAGGGACTTGATACCTACATGTGGCTCCAGCCCTGAGGCTCAGATTTGGGTGCAAGTGGCCCATTTGGCAGTGATCCAGGAAACCAAGTCAGGGAGGGGTCAGTCAGCCCTGTGGTCATGAGCAGGTTAGCACTGTGGGCCCCAGCAACAGTGGAGCACAGGGGCACTCTGGGGCATTAGCAGCCAGCACTTCCGGACAGCCCTGCAGGCTGACTGAGCCCCGCTCAGGAACGGCCTTGGGCAGAGAGGCAGGAAGTGGTCAGATGCCCAGGAGGGGTCTGTGGGTGACCTCGATACAGGTGTGCCTCCAGCTGTGCTCCTGTGCCCGGCCAGCCAGTGCCTGGAATGGGCTAGGCGCTGGTGGCTCCACTCCAGCCACAGCCAGGGCTCTCTTCCAGGACTCCAGAAGGAGAGGCTGTGATAAATGCAGCCACTGAGAGCCTGGAAACCAGGGGACACATGCCAGGGACAGAGGACAGACACAGGCCTTGCAGGGCCGGGGGCGGGCTGGGGCCGTGCTATGTCCCAGGGAAGCCTCACCCACAGTGTCAGCCTCTGGGGCCACCTCTCTTGGTGGCTTCCTGGGCTTTACGCGAGCCTGCCCCTGTCTGTGCGCTGATTCTCTTTTTCGCCTTTTTTTTTTTTTTTAAAGAAATCTCATTTTACAAATGGGTTTCTGCACATTCCAGGTGCTGTTCACAGCGCTTACACCCTGTTTCATAATTGGCCCGTACAATACACCCTGTTCAGAATTTTTAATCAGCTATGGCAAGTTGCCCCAGCAATTTAAATAAAAATATATAAATGAAGTTAGTATTTTAATATTACAATGACATTAGCCTTATATATATACTTAGCAATTTTGTGCAATATTACAATTTTATAAAATATTCTTCATCACTGGGCTGGCGGATAAACCCCAGAGTTAGAACCGTGGGCTCTCTGCGTGGCTAGCAGAGACGGGGGCTGGGCTGGCTGGGGAGCCACACGGCGCCCATGCCCGTCCCTAGAGGCCTGAGGGTCTGGGTGGCTCTGCACCCCGGTGAAGCCAGCGTGGCCAGCTGCGTGGGCAGCACTGGCATACTCTGCGTGTGGGAGGAGGGGACTTCAGCTGTGGCTGACTCAGAGTGGCCCCTGGGCAGCCTGCTCCGCGCTGGGCAGGGCACGAGATGGTGCTTCGGGGCAGAATGAGAGCGCTAATGCGGGGACTCCCCCTTCCAGCGCCCAGCGACTTCGTGGAGGGCCTTCAACGCGTTGACCATGCTGCAGGCGTTATCCCTGCTCGGGGTCGCCAGTGACCTGCCTGTGGCTGGCGCAGGGGCTGGTTCTCGTTCCTCATCTCGTGGGACACGTCAGCAGCGTTTGACATGCACCTCCCTCTCTCCCAGGACAGTCTTCACCGGGCATCTGGGGTGCCCAGGTTCGCAGTTTTCCTCCCTCCCTCAGTCTCCTCCGGGCTCAGCCGTGGTGCCTTCTCTCCCTCTGCCTGCCGTGGGGCCACCACAGTCTGGAGCAATGTCGGTCCCTGTGGTAGAGGGGAGGGCGCCATGGGGCGTCGCGCTAGTGGCTCTGGACTTGGGCGGGTGGGATGTGCAGCCCGTCCTGTGCCAGAAGCAGGTGGCCCTCCACCGCCGGGCTCAGTCCCCACGCTGCCCTTGCCTCCAGAGCGATTCCCTCCCTCCCTTCCTTTCGTTCTTTTACTTTTCACTGTGGTAAAATACACATAAAATGTTAGCTGTTTTAAATGTCCAACTTAGTGGCACTAAGTACCTTCACACTGTTGTGCTACCGTCACCACCGCCCACCCATCTCCAGAGCTCTTCATCTTCCCTAACTGAAACCCTGTCCCCGTGCAACACTGACTCCCGCTCCTGTCCCCGGCCGGTCCCCCGGCCCCCGGCGCCACCGTTCCGCTTTCTGCCTCTGCACGTCTGACGACTTCCAGAACCTCGTGTGAGTGGACCACACAGCACGTGTCCTCCTGTGTCTGGCGTGTTCCACGTAGCACAGTGTCTGCAAGGCTGCAGCACGTGGCGGAATTCCGTGGTGTTTCAGGCTGAATAGCAGCGCGCCGTGGGAGCAGTGCACGCTCTGTTCGCAAGGCCGACTGACGCGGGTGTGCAAACATCGAGCGATTCCTCCGCGACTCAAGTCAGACGTGACGGTCCTCCGCGCAGAGGAGAAGCCCAGGCCCGCACCCCGGCACCCAGGACCCGGACACGCCACCCCACTTACCCTCCTGCAGCCACGGGCGCTCCCTGCTCTGCCCAGATGCACAGGCGCGCGCAGGGTGTTCTCCCGCCCGTCCGTCTGGGACGCCCTTCCCCGGAGCCTCCTGGCTCCCCCACCTCCCTCAAGCCTTTGCCCCAGGGATGGCACCCCCGGCCCTGTCACCCTGTCTCACATTGTGCCACGCCCTCCTCTGCACCTCAGACGCTCTTGACCGTGTCCCCCTTTTTAAAATAGCATTCATCACCTTCTCACGTGCTACAAATGGCCCCCGACCTGTGGTGGTTCGACGTATGGTTTTTCGACTTTACCACGATGACAGTGATACAGTGCAGTAGAAACCATACTTTGAATTTTGGAGTTTGATCTTTTCCCAACTGTAGGCTAGTTTAAGTGTTCTGAGCATGTTTAAGACAGGCTAGGATAAGCTGTGATGTTGAAGATGTGAGGTGTGTTAAATGCATTTTCAACTTATGGGTTCTTTAGGGTGCAACCCCATCAAAAGTCAAGGAACATAACTTTTTAAGAAAATTTTTGAGACAGTCTCGCTCTGTTGCCCCAGGTAGAGTGCAGTGGCATCATTGTAACTCACTACAGTCTCAAACTCCTGGGCTCAAGTGATCCTCCTGCCTCAGCCTCCCAAGTAGCTGGGACTACAGGCACCCACCACCATGCCCGGCTAATTTTTCTATTTTTTTTTTTTTTCCAGTAGAGGGAGGGTCTTGCTCTTGCTCAGGCAGGTTTGGGACTCCTGGCCTCAAACAATCCTCTCATCTTGGCCTCCCAGAGTGTTGGGATTACAGGCGTGAGCCACTGCTCCCAGCCATAATTTACTTTTTTATTATGTTTGTTATCTGTCTCCTACTCCTAGAGGGCAGAGATCTTATCTGTTTTGTTTGTTGATGCATCCTGTGCACCTAGAGCAGTACGTGGCACATAATAGGTACTCAATAAATACTTGTTGGATGAATAAGTGAATCTTTTTTGGGTAGCAGCTTTATTGTGATGTAGTTCATACAACACAGTCACCCAGTAAGATGTGCGAATGAATGGGGTTAGTGTATACACAGAGTTGTGCAGCCATCAGCACAACCAATTTTTCGACATTTTTATAACCCCCAAAAGAAACTATATTCTTTAGCTGGCACTCCATAATCTTCCCAATCCTAGGCAGCCACTCAGGACTTTTCTGTCTCTATAGATTTGCCTATTCTGGACATTTCATATAAATGGAATCATGTAACGTATGGTCTTCCGTGATTGGCTTCTTTAACTTAGCGTGGTGATGTCAAGGCTCGTCATGCGCAGCATGTGTCAGTGCTTCACTCATTTCTGTTGCTGGGTAACGTTCTGTCATATGGACACACCGCATTTCATTTATCCATTCATCGGTCACGGACATTTGATTTGTTTCCACTTTTTGGCTCTTATGAATCATACTTCTATGACCAATCTTGTACAATCCCTTTTTTGGGGACACATGTTTTCGATTCTCGTGGGTATATACCCATGAGTGGAACTGCTGGGTCATACGGTGACTCTTATGTTTAACCTTTTGAGGAACTGCCAGCCTGTTTTCCAACGCTGCTGCGCCACTCACACTCCCACTACCCGTGCAGAGTTCCAAGTTCTCCACATCCTCGCCAATATTATTACTAATGTATTTCTTCTTGGTCATAGCCATCCTACCGGGTATGGGGTGCTATCTCACTTTGGTTTCGATTTGCATTTCCCTGTGGATTGATGACGCTGAATATCTTTTCATGTACATTTGTGTATCTTCTTCTTCGGAGAAATGTCTTAGATCCTTCACCCGTTTTTAAATTGAGTTACTTGTCTTTTTATTCTCAAGTTGTAGGAGTTCTTTACATTCTAGATATAAGTCCCTTATCAAATATATTATTTGCAAATATTCCGTCTTGTTCCGTAGGTTGTTTTTCAGTTCCTTGCTGGTGTCTTTTGAAGTGCAAGAGTTTTATGCTATGATGGTGTTCAGTTTATTTTTTCCTTTTTGTTTGTGCTTTTGGTGTCATAACTAAGAAACTATTGCCTGATCCAAGGTAATGAAGATTTACGTCTATGTTTTTATCTAAGAGTTTCATAGCTTTAGCTCTTATGTTTAGGCCTTCGATTTATTTTGAGTTAATTTTTGTGTGTGGGTCCAGCTCCTTTCTTTTGCACGTGGATGTCCAGTTGTCCCGGCACCATTTGTTGAAAGGACCATTCTCTCCTCATTGAATCACCTTGGCACCCTTTTCGTAAATCAGTTGAGCGTAAGTGTGAGGGTTTATTTCTGGACCTCTGTTCTATTCTGGTGATCTCCATGTCCATCCTGATGCCAGAACCGCACTGTCATCATTTCTCTGGCTTTGTAGCAAGTTTTGAAATTGGGAAGGGTGAGTCCTCAAACTTTGTTTTGCTTTTAGGAGATTGTTTGAAATCTTGTTTCAGGAATGTTTATTATTTGTAATAAATTGTAAACCTGGGATATATTTCCATTTAGATCTTTTTAAATTTCTTTCAACAATGTGATATAATTTTCGGAGTACCAGTTTTGCAATTCTTTTGTTAAAATTTCCTAAGTGTTTTAATCCTTTTGATGCTATTACAAATAGAGTTATTTTCTTATTTTCATTTTCAGAATTTTTCATTGCAAATGTATAGAAATGCAATTGATTTTTGTCTATTGGTCCTGTGGCTTTCAGCTTTGCTGAACTTGGTTTATTAGTTCTAGTAATGTTTTTGTGGATTCCTTAGGATTTTCTATATATAAGATTATCTCTTCCAGTGGTCTTTGGTCAAAAGAAATGAAAAAAAAAAAAGATTATCTCATCTCTGAGTCAAGACAGTTTTAATTCTTTCTTTCCAATCTGGATGACTTTTATTTCTTTTTCTTTCCTAATTGCCCCAGCTAGAGCCTCCAGTGCAATGTTGAATAGAAGGAATAAATTAATCTAAACTAATCCTCACATCATCTCAGTAATGACCATTTCTAGTCCCATTTTACAGACACGTAGACTGAGGTTTAGAGCAGTTAAGTAAGTTGTCCAAGGACATACAGCCGTAGAGTTCTGAGGCCAGCCCAGAACTGCTATGTACAGTCTCCTTGCTGGAACGCCTTCTTCCCAGCTGAGCCGTCTCTATTATGGTGGGGACTGTGGGTACCAGCCAGCCTGATTGATGGCATGTAGAGGGCTGAATGTCAAGCTCTGAAAGTCTCGTTGGCAGCGCTAAGCTCCTCTCTGGGGGGCTGGCTGCTTCCCCCATGTGCGTGTGTAGGTGAGAGCAAGATGGACGCTGCGACACTGGGACCTTCCACTGAGGGCTTTCTCACCTGGTGCCTCTTTTCTTCCTCTCAGCAACCATGTCAGATAGGACATGTCCCCATCTCACTGATGAGGAACTGCCATCCAGAGAGGCCGAGTAACTTGCCTGCCCTTCAGGAAGTGTTGGCACAGTGGGGACAGGGTGGGACATCGTGTGGGCTGAACCTCTTCCATATGCCGCCCGACACTATGCTGGACAGTTTATGTACAATGTATCACCCAGCCCTCACTCAGCATTATTATCCTCCTGCGACTGCTCAGAAAATTGATGCTTAGTGCGGTTAAGTAAAGCGCTCCGTGCACGCAGTCATACATGGCGGGGTCTCCTTCCAAACCCAGGCATTCGACCCCAGATTCTTCCTGCTCAGGCACCATGAGGCCCGAGATGATTAAGGAAATTTATTAAAGGGAGCCAAAGATGGAAAAAGAGCAATTCCCACAAGGCCAGCCCTGGCAGGTGCTGCCGCTTCCTGACGCGTGTCTCCTCATTGTGTCATCCCCCACTTGGGTTCAACTGCTGTCTTGAGAGGCAGAATAATCTTCCAGGGAAAAGCAGGGAAGACCATCTGCCGAGGCAAAGACCTGTTCCTGCAAACTCCTGCCTCTTCCAAGATAAGTCTGACTAATCCAGTCCTTGTGACTAATCCACTCCGAGATTTTATCTTTAGAACCGACGATTAATTGAAATAGGCGAAATCGTTCCCAGTTCAGCCCCCATGCCCGGGTGCTCCTGGGGGGAGTGCGGTCAGGGAAGGAGGGTGGTACCCAGGGGTCCTGGGGGTCCTTCAACTGCTGGGATCCCACCTGGGAACTTTGGGTTCGTCTGCTGACATCACGGGGACTCCACTCGGATGCCACTGGGGGCAGACATGTGCAGGTACAGACCCTTTGTACAGACCTCGTGGATGATGCTGTGGGTGAGAATCCTGGCAAGACGACGCCAGCCTCTTTGAGACTTTCCTTTCCTGCTCCACCCCAAGAGCCAGTATCTTCCTCCAAGAGTACACAGCTCCCTGGAGGCAGGGACAGAGAGTGGATCAAGCCACCCAGTGCTGTAGGAAGGCTGCCGGTGAGGAAATGCGCCCATGCAGCTGCCTTCAGACTCTCGCTGCCCAAAGACCCGGATTCCGGTGGACGGAACCTGGATGTTGGAGTCGGACCCCTGGCAACTTGCTCTCCGTGTGACCTGGGGCAAGTTAGTGTTTCTGACCCTCAATCTTCTCATCCTAGAGCTTACCTTGTCCAACAAGTTCATTTTTCAAAAGAAGGCACTGAACCTTGGAATCATCCCAAAGCTACAACGGAGATGCACAGGAGGGATGGGCAGTGGCCTAGATCAGTCGCCTGCAGGGCACCAGGCCCTGCTGTGGCATCGTCTCACTGGTCTTCACCACCAGCCGCAGAGGTGCTGGCATTGTCCCTGTTCAATATGAAGGAGACGGAGGGAGACTCAGATGGGTGGCTTATTCTGCCAAGACCACATGGCCAAATGTGGCAGAGCCAGACTGGATCAATGTGTAGCTGACCCCAGGCCCCATGCGGGTGCCAGGCACCCAAGGACAGATGAGTCCTTGGGCCTTTCTCTCTGCTGTCTGGCTCTTGGTTCAACCACCAGCCGTTTATTGCCTCTTGGATGCTGAGCAGGGGCTTCATCTGTCCAGGGGCAAGGGACAGTGCCAGCTGGGCAAGCAGGGGGCCAAGGCGTCAGGGAAGGGGTAGCCTTCTCCTCCCAAACCACCCCACATGGCCTAGCACGTGAGCCTGAGCTAAGAGGAGCCTGGGGCCTGTGCAGGCTGTTGGCTCCTGCAACTTCTTGGCAGTCTCCTATCTTTAAGGGGACATTCTTTTGTTATATGTTCGAATTACAGACAGTGGAGTATCCCCTTGGCATCTAGCACTGAGGGCTCTGGGACTCGGAATGGTGGGGAAAGAACCCAAGTGCTTCTGTGCCGGGCTTCCTCCCACTGCGCATCGGAGTAGGCTACGGGAAACAACAGCCGGACTTCAGGGGGTCAGAGCAGCAGAGGGTGATTTTTCACTCCTGCCTCATGTTCCCTGCAGGGGGTGGGGGCTAGGCTCAGCGTGGCCACTGAGGGGCTGGCTGATGGGGCATTGTTGGTCCCTGTACCAGAGGGAAAGGGGAGCTCGGGAGGGCCTTGAACTCGCTAGTGGCCGTTCCAGCCAGAAGGGTGTGCTTCTTTGCAGCTCGTTGGCCGGAACCAGTCCCCTGGCCCAGCCGCAGGGAGGGGCACTCCTGCCTCCTGCCACAACAGAAGGAGAAAAGGCGATAGCACCAATGGCCACCACAGCTGGGGAGAAGTAGGACGAGGGAGCTGTAAGGCTGGGTGCCTCGGGGTGGGGGTCCCTGCCATGGGCTGTCCACAAGCAGGGGCTGTCCATGGGTGTCCCGAGGCTTGAGCGGGGCTCCCACCAGGCATCTGTGCCGGCTCTGCCGGTGGAGAGGCTGAGACGGGGGCCAGGCCTTTGCCTCCAGTGGAAGGCGGAGGCTGCAGAACTGGCTTCATTTTGCTTTTCCTTGTAGTTTTGGGCTGGGAGTTGCAGACAACCTTTCTGTAGCTGATTTGGGGTTAGGAATCCCCATAGGGCCCAAGACTGTGGGGTCAAACAGTGGAGCGGATGGGCTGGCAGTGAAAAGAGGAGTCTGCTATTGGCCCGCGGGGGAGGCCGCAGGTGTGGGACCTGGGTCGGATGGGATTCCTTCCTCCCTACGTCCTTCCCTCCTTCCTGCCTTTCTTCCTTTATTGAATCCTAGCTTTATATCTGACTAGCTGTGTGATTTTAGGTAAGTCACTTAACCTCTCTGAGTCTTAGCTGTCTCAGCTCTAAAATTTGGGAATTATTCCCTGTCTCAGAAGATACTGTGAGGATTATATGGGATAATGAATGGAGAGTCCATGGTAGAGGCCTGGGCATACTGGGTGCAACAGATTCCTGTTGAAGGAACGAATGTCTCAGTTTTCTTCTGTGTGAATGGGGGTTGTAATAAGCATCTTTACCCCCTGGGACTCTTGGGAAGACTGAAAGAGATACTTTCCATAAAGCTCCAGCCCAGCACAGACACTTGGCAGACCTTAGTCTCCTCCTGGGGTTCCAGTGGTGGGGGGCCCTGGCGGGGACCATTATCCCTCCTCCTCTCCAGCCGGGCTGTGGCTCACCTGAGGAGGCCTAGGCTCCAGATCCTTCCTGGGCCCTGTTAGACGCCCAGCAGCCCATCCGGCCTATGCGGTGACTCGATGGTGATAGTTGTGGAGAAAAGGGAAACAACATTGGGCGGTGTAGATGCACCAAATGGCGTAACATAGAGAAGAGTTTTCTTTGGGAAGAAATATTGTTTAAATATTTAACACAATTCCAGTTGTAAAAACAGTTATTCAGCAGGAAATTTGGAACACACAGAAAGGAATTAAGAGGAGAACGGGGATCACCCCAGATCTCACCACCCAGAGGCCACCATCGTTGACTTTGGGGTTTATTCTGTTCTAGCTCCTTCCTGTACACTTAAGTGTGTGTTTGCCTTGTTTAGTTCCGTAACATTAGGATCATATTTTTTGTAGCTACTTTCCCATTTAACACCATATTGAGAACATTTCTCCTAGTCATTAAATATTCTTTGCAAACATAATTTTTAATGTTTGCCTAATAGCCCGTCCTGCGGCTGTCCCGGCATTTTCTGTCTGTATCACTGTTTTGGCTTCGAGGGATTCAGTGTATTTGCCATTTGTGGAACCCAGCCCAGTCTGAGAGAGAGAGCAGGTTCTAGAAACCGTAGAGAGCATTCTGCCTTCGCCACGCGTGTCTCTGGCCCTTGTGAGCCGTGCGGAGGCCTGGAAGGACGTGGACGGGCCAGGGTCCCACCTCGGGACGGTGGCCAAGACTGCAGTGGTCAGTGTTCCTCCACTGTGCGTGCGTCCCCTCCGCCTGGCCATGCCCTCGCAGCCTCGGGGCTTCTCTCAGCATCACTCCTGGAGGCTGAGACTCCACGCTGGGAGAGCCCAGCAACTAGTCCTGCCCGGCGCTGGCCGACTTCCTCACGGAGGGCTGGCTCGGGACCGCAGCCCGTGCTGCAGGGAGCCAGCCTGCTCCGGAACCTCCCGTCTCCCTGACCTTGGAGTCCACTTTCCTTACCTCCCTGTCACCTCCCTGTGCCCAGAGTCTGCTTTGATTGAGGAACTCGCTGATACAAGATGGAAAAACCCAAGGGTATGAAAGTCACTGCACTTTATAGCTTTTTAAGGGCCTTTTAAAAACAATGTTCATTCAATTTTTTTCTTTTTTTCTTTTTTATGAGCTTTTGGTACATACAGCACATAATCCTACATAAAATGGCTGAGCATTACACTGGCATAAAAACCCAGCGATGATGTGAAAGTCCCAGAGTTATGGGTTAGCTTCTGTGGGAGCAGCCCGGTTCTTCCGCCGCGAGGGGTCCGGGATCCCAGGGCCGAGCCTTGCTGGGGCTCCTGGCGTTGCTGCTGACCCGGGGGTGGCGCATGGGGCTGGGCCCTTTCGGAGGGAGGCTCAGGCCGCCTGCCTGCGGGGTGATGCTGCCAAGGCTTGACCCTTGACCTCCCTAGTCAGCAACGCAGGCTGTTTGGGACTTGTCCATTTTCTCATCATTTCATGACAAGCTTTCCTCGGCCAGCCGGGAGAGCTGGTCCCGTGTCCTGGCTTTTGTAATGACACCCCTGGGTGGTCGCTTGCTGACTGAGCAGTCAGTATTTGTCAGGCTGTCGGCTGTGTGCAGGAGGGCCGGGCGCCCTGTGGCGGGCGCAGGCTTGGTGGCAGGCCCCAGACCGCTGTGGGGTTGGAGGGGCTTCTCCCACAGGAGTGCCCCCTGCGGGTTAGATGCTCCTGCTGCTCAAGGCCATGACCAGGTGTGAGCAGGGGAGGCCCCAGTTTATTCATCCTCATAACCATAACTCTTCTATTTATCCTCATAACCCGCAGCAATACCCCATCTCTCCCACAAGTCCCACTATTTCATTATCTGAGTGGATCTCCTAGGCCACCTCTCAAACCCCAAACTGCACGTAATTATTTCGTTAGATCTTAAGGTCTGAGTTTTGCTTTGCAGACTAGGAAGAGCCAGGCTCTATCAGTGCTGGTACTCTATCAGTGAGACAGCAAGAAACTCAGAGAGGTTAAGCCACTTGCCCAAGGCCACACAGGAGACAGGCTTTGAGCTCGGAGCAGCCTGGCTCTAAAGACCAAGCCCTTGAAGACCATAAGCCTCTTTAGAAGCCCAGCCCAGCCCCTGGGCAGCTGGGAGCGGGGACAGTACAGGCAAGTGCTTGTTCCCGAGCATGCCCGGGCCAGCTGGGGCTCTGCCACGTCCACGGTGGACACCGCCCTCCCTCCCCTCGCCTGGGCCAGGACGGCCTCCTCGGTCGCCCAGCCCTCCTCTTCTCGAGACCACCCTGACCTTTCCCAGCGTGTGCCTGTTTCTCAGGTCACCGTTTCGATTTCATTTCACTTCATAGTCTTTATTCTCCTTTGTTAGAACAGCCTCGTGTTTATTGATTGTTGTCTCCAGACCTGCAGTTTTTCTCCCCGGCTCCGGCAATCCGGAAATGGGTCTTCCAGCCTCGTTAGCCACCATGTTCTGAAGAGCATCCGACCTTTCTCTGATCAGCTCCAGCTAATGCTGACAGGGGCTTTGGGTGGGCTGGGCGGGAGGTTTGGGGGAGCAGGGATGGGGGCTGCCATGAGACCCGAGGGACCTCCCCTTGCGGGAGACAGTAATGATAACCATGACGACAGCAGGTACCAGGCTGGCAGCCACTACACTCTCACTACCTCTCCTGGTCCCCTCCACCCCTCCTGCCCTAGGGCCAGAGGCACCTGTCGCTTAGCATGTCAGGGCCCGCAGTGGCTCAGAGTGAGAAGGGGTCAGGCAGGGGGGCTGCTGCCTGTCAACAGGGGACAGCACCCAGGGTGTGGAGCCAGGGCTTCGGGTCAGTTAGATCTGGGTGAAGTCCTGGCCGCCTGGCCCTGGGCGTGTTACCCACTTTCTCTAGAAACTAGGGAGAAAAAGGACGCCTCCAGGCTGAGAACCTGCCAGGTGCATGGTGGCACCAGGACTTCTACTCTTGTTGCTGGGATTGCTGAGTGTGACTCGGCTTCTCCTGAGGACCCTGCCTGGAGCCACGTCTCTGTCCCCAGTCCCTCGCTCCACGCCTGGTACAATATTCAGGGTGCTCAGTGAATGTGTGTTGAACTGGCCCCTGCTGAGCTCTGACCAGGCATGGGGGCTCCCCATTTTGTTGCCTGTGGAGAAAGAAGTCATGGGGATCGGGTGGCAGTTGGCTGCCAGGACTGTGCCCCCGACCTCCGTCTTGCACTGTGGCCAGCGGCAGAGGAGTCAAGGCACTTGGAGGGATTTTCTCCACTGGGTCTTTCTGTGCAAATCCATAACCCTCCAGGGGACGGCAGGGAGGACAGCCATGCACCAGGGGAGCCGAGGTTCAGGGCTGCTCCTGAGGTTTCCTTCCACTCCTGTGCAGCCGTGTTTTCTAGTATCTTCTGCCTGGGGAGGTGCACCAGCACAGCCTCATTTTGGGAGCCAAAGCTGGTCCACTTACCTGTGGAACAGGTAAGTACTGAGCATCTGCTCAGTTCCGTGCACGTTGCTTGGGGCTGCCCGCTCCGAGTCCGGAACCATCTGGGGTTCTGCCACGTCCTGGCCCCGGCAGCTCTGTGTGGAAGCAGAGGCAAACCAGCAGGCCAGGGCCTCCGGCTGTGGGGAGGCCTTGACCTCCTCTCAGCGCCCCCGTCTCTAGGAGGAATTTTGGAGCCATTGTCCCCCGACTTGCCTCCACCAGGAGAATACTCAGGAGCATACCATGTGCTCGAAGTTCACGGTCGACCTCGCGGGCTGATGGGCCCGCATGCGCTTTCCAAGGGTGTCCCTCCCTGTGCCCCGCTTGGTCCGCGGTTTGTTAGCGCTCGCTCAGGCTGGTCCTCTGCACGCTCTTGTTTACCATTCGCTGTTAACAGCAGTAATTACAGTACAGTTGTGAGATGAAAACATGACTAAGTTATGACGCTGCTTGTGTAACAATCTCTTAAAACTGACTCAGAAGGCAACAGCGGCACAATTAGGCTATAAATTCTCTTAAATGAACTTGTCGGTGGCAGTGGTACCTGGGTGGCTGTGTTGTGTAAGAGACAGCTAGGCTTAATGGGCTTGGAGAGGAGCAGCAAGGATGGCCTCGTAAAGAAGGAAACTTTGTTCTTTGTCATAAACCACTTGTTCTCTTATAAAAACAAAGGGCTCAGTGTTGGCCCATTAACTCCCTCTGTCTGCCGGGGACCGTGGGCGCAGAGCACCCGTTTGACAAGCTGACACTAGGGGTACTCCTCTGCCTTGAGGTGTGGCCTTTTCTGAGCCCCCGTGGAGGTATGGCCAGCGAGAGGCCTGGGTGGGATCAATGGGTCAGCAGTGGCCAGATGAGCACGGCCTTTGTGGGGGCCCAGGGGAGCCTCTGCTGTCCTGCCTGATGGGCTGGCAAGGGCCGCCATTCTTACGTGTAGCAACTCTCTAAACGACACAATCCAGCCCCTTAGATGTGGGTCCGGGCCCTGGAACCACACGATGCCAGGGGGGACGATGGAGGATGCTTCGGGTTTGCTCTTTGGGAGAGAAGCTTGTGTTCCGCACTCTAAGGAGAAGGATGCGGCCTGTAGGTTGTCACAGAATGTTGTCACCCCACCTACGCTGCATATGGCTGGCAGGGTGACTGGTGGTGCTGTCACGGGAGGCCCTGCCGTCTGCCTCCAGATCAGCTATTAGCAGTGGACTCACTTCCTGTTGCTGCGATCACAAATTACCACAGACTCCTTGGTGGCTTAAAACAACACGAATTTGTTATCTTACAGCTCCAAAGTCAGAAGTCTGTCGTGGGTCTCACTGGGCTTGGATCAAGGCATCAGCAGGGCTGCATTTCGTTCTGGACTCTGCGGCAGAACCCATTTCCTTGGCTTTTCCAGCTTCCGGAGCCCCCCCGTGTGCCTCGATTCATGGCCCCTTCCTCCACCTTCGAGCTGCGACAGTGGCTGGAGTCCCTTTCACATCATATTTCTCTGACCCCCACATCATTTTTCTTCTGTCTCTTCTTTCTCTTTCATTTTTCAGGATTTGTGTGATTACCTGGGGCATACCCGGGTAATCTTCCCATCTCAAGTTCAGCTGATTAGCTACCTTCATTTCATCTGCAATCTTCTTTCCCTTTTGCCACGTAATGTAACCCATTCTCAGATCTCTATGACCTGGAGGTCTACAGGGGGCCATTTCTCTGCCTGCCACAGGCGGGTGGAGAGCAGGGCCTTGGGGCGGCTTGTCCTCTGTACCCTCTGAGCTGGGCACAGGCAGGGATCAGACTTGAGGAAGGGAAGCTGAGCTGGTCCTATAGGAAATCAGAGAGAGAAGCCCGGATCCATGGCATGGCCTATCCACACAGGGGACAGCCTATGCCTCAGATGTCACTTGTGCTTCCCAGGAACTTCCGGTCAGAGACAGCATGTGGACTTGCGTGAAAAACACCCAGGAGCAGATGCACCCCATGTTCACAGACTGGGGGAATCTTCCTGAGTGAACACTACACGTGGGCAACCTTTCCCTCCTGGAGGACCTGGTGCTAGTGTCAGCCTTTCCCAGAGCCCCTCCCTGGAGACGGTGCAAATCAGGAAGCTGGCCACCTTAACGATGTCTGGAGTAAATGGACAGCACACAAGCTCCAGACGTTGCACAGACGCACTGGCAGGGAGTCATGGCCGTGGGTTTTGATAACTTTCACTATTCTGGGGCGCAAAGTACCCCATCCGCAGCTATGGACCTGCCAGCTGCCTACACTCTTCTGCCCCAGCCTGGCCAGGAGGCAGCTGGACTCTCCTCTCGGACAGCTTTTGTGATGATTTGCAGGCAACTCCCTGGACCTGTCCACACAACAGATTTCTAGAGCTCGTGCCCAGGGACCTCCAGTTCCAGGCCTATTACTGAAGTCTGTCACCCAGAAAATCTGTTGACGGAACCGTTCTCCCTGAACTGCAAGCAAATTGGGAAATTTGAATGTGATGCAATAAGCCTGCAATAAAACAGAGCCTCCAAGACGCGCACGGAGCGGATCTCCTCCCAGCCCGGGTTCACCGCCCCTCTGAAGCTTCTGAGCTGTCATCCTCGAGGGTGGCCACATACAGTATTTATTTTTTTTAATTAAGCTGCGTTGCTGTGTGGCTCACCCTCCACAGATGCTTTATAAAGCCCAGCCTTATAAGTTGCTGAAAGTTTTTATTTTTTTTTAATCGGATAGTAAAATTAAGCAGTTATTAGTATTCACGAAAAATGCTCGTGGCAGGCTTTGCACACGTAATGAGAAGCCACCTGCAGTTCAAAGCAGTACTTGATAATGCTGTAATTAGATTTGAGATGCAAAAAAGCTCATTAAAATTAAATAACATATTTGTCACTGTTTTAAGAGGTACAGATTGCCTAGAACCATGCTGGTCTCTTGACCTTGAGTATTTTGGTGGAGTCCTTGCTGCCAACAATTCCAAAATAACATCAGCAATTCTGCAGAGAGTCCTGAAAACATGTTCATCCTTCGGTTCAGTTTGTGTTGAAAAAAATTATATAGATATCCAGGGGAAATCACGGATTTGTACACAGTGTGCTCTGGGAGGAGACGATGACTACAGTCCTCTCTGAACAAGTAGTTCAGACAGCGCGAAGGGGAGATGAGTGCACGCGTGCGGGGAGGTTGGGGCTGGTGGGGGGTCCCCCACAGGACATGGGGACACTGTGAGAGGGTCTTCAGGAAGCAGCAGAATTGGGCACCACTGCTCCCCCCTCTATCCCAGGCTGGAGAAGCCACTTGCTCAGAGCAAGAATCAGATTGCCACGAGTGTTTCCAGGTGCCTGCCGACGTCTGGGTCCTGTGTGGGGCGGGGCAGGGATGTAGGCGCTGGCGAGATTCGTGCCCGGCTGCAGAGGAGGTCACAGCCTCACCAAGGACGCGAGGCATAGAAAAGTCAGGTGCCAGGAAAGCATTTGCTGTTAATAAAAGTCGCTAATGTTTACTGACTGTGTTTTGCACGGTAGGTACTAATCACGTGGCACGACTATCTTAGGAACCATCTCCACAGTCTGTGAGGCAGCCCTGGCCGTCCCATTTTCCTGGAGGAGGTTAAGTTGCTTCCCTGAAGTCATGTAGCAAGCCCATAGCTGAGCCAGGATTCAAATCCAGGTCTGTCTTCCTGCAAATCCCCTGCGTTAAGCGCAGAGCAGCTTAGGTCCGATGGCCACAGAAGAGACCCAGGGTGGGAGAAAAGACACATGAGGTGCCAGAACTCCCCAAGGGCCCACTGTTCACCAGATACTGTTCTAAAAACGTCACATCTATTAATCATTCCATCCCCATAGCAAACCTGTTACTCCATTTTACAGATGAGGATATTGAGATACGAGAAATTAAGTAGCCAGCCCCAGGTCAGCAGGTAGTTGGCAGTGGAGCTGGGATTAAGCTCTGACCTTGACTGTTATTCTGTATTTTTTTTCTTGAAATCTATAAAACCTTCTGTAAAGGTAGGATGTAATTTAAAGCAATTGTGATCACTTTTATTCTTGGAGGAAGAAAGTGCAAGTGCATTAAAGGGGAGTTTGCCTGAGCAGAGACTCTTGAGCTGGAGGTGAGTGGATGGGGCCAGATGGTGGAAAATGAGGCCACGTGGTAAACAGGGACCTAGTCCAGCTCCTGGGAGGGTCTGGACACCTATGGCCCAGGGGGAACTGCGTGTCCTCCAGGGCAGGGAGTCGTTGGGAAGGCAGCCTGCGGCCCACTGCTCCCCCTCCGGGTGGCTGGATTGATTTTCGAGGCTGACTCTTTTGGCACTGGGTCCAGATTTAGTTCTGTGGAGAGCTCATCTTTCAAAGTCCAGCTCAAATGTCACCTCCTCTGCAAAGACTCCCCACTGCCCGAAGCAAAATTAATCACTCCTCCTCTGCGCTCCCACAGCACTCTGTTGGTACCTCTAGAATAGTCTTATCACATCGGACGCGGATTTATGTGTTTACAAGTCCGTCTCTCCAGCTAGACAGTGACTTCTCGAGGGCAGAGTCCGCTCTGCCTTTGTGCCGTCGAGCCTGGGACAGTGCTGTGTGTGCAGTGGTTGCTCAGTAATGACGTAAGAGGAAATGAAGGACCAACGGTGATTTGATTTGGTGTCATCTACCAAACATGTACAGAGCTCTTACTCTGTGTGCTGGTCATACACGAACGCATTAGCCTTCGTTAACAACCCTGCGCTATCAGTTAGGTCTGTTATTATCTCCATTTTACAGGCGAGGAAATTGAGGCTCAGAGAAGTTGTGTAACTTCTCAGTATCACACAGCTGGTAAGTGGTAGAACCGGCATTTTAAATGCAGGTAATCTGGCGTGGAAACATCTGCTTGAAGTGATTTGGTAGATAAGCCCATTCCTGTTAGGGATAGTGATTCTTACTAGGGTAATTTCAGGAATTAATTCTCATTTCACTTTTCTTTTTTCCCCTAACTTGTCTGAATTTAGGAAGGTTTGGAAAAAGTGCTTGGGCTCTGATGCAGTTAAGGTTCCTTTGTTGTAAGCCACAGAAACCCACTTTGGCTAAATTAAGCAAAAAAGGATTCTATTATGAGGATATGAGTAGCTTGCAGAGTGAGCACACTGGAAGGAGGAGCTTTGGGGAGGCCAGAGGGACCTAGTGGCAGGAACTGAGGACAGTCTTGCTGGGACGAGCTCTGCATGTCACATCCCTCCGGGTTCAGATGTCACCATCATGACTGTGCAGTGAGGCGTGCTGCTGTGAGACTGGGACGCTGGGCGGGCAAGAGGGTGTGCTGCCTGCCTGGCGCTGTGGCTCCCGCTCTCCAGGTGCTCCGTCAGCCCTGTGTTCACCCCGGCCGGTGGCCACAGGGGGCAAGGGGGCATGAGAGGCCAGGGCTTTCAGTCATGTTTCCTTGACACTTGCTTCTGGAGTTTGAGGGGGGAGAAGGTGTTGCTTCTGAAAGGAATATTCACTGGCAGTGACCTTTCTTAGGTTTTTAACATTTTGAGGGGATTGATTGAATTGATCCAAGCTCATGAATACCAGGGAGCCCACCCAGCTTGGACGTTTGAAAACTGGGGTGCCAACGAGAGTTAGATTGATTCTGTCTCACTGGACCGGCACCCAGCCTCTAAAATAGGAGAAGGTGGGGTCTGGCTGGGTGTCCGGGGTAGGGTGGGCAGAATGGACCTTTCCCGGAGGTTCCTGCAGTGAGGCCCCTTTTCCAGGGAAGGGAGCGAGGGAGGGCGGCTGTTCGTCTCTCGCTTGCGCCAGCCCGGGTCTACCAGGACGGCAATCGTTTTGCCCTGCTGTCAACTCCAAGCCCCCCCAGCCTCAGCTGGCTCTCCCCGCCGCCCGCTAAGGTGGCCGAGGCCAATGTGGCCTCCTTGACGCTGCCCTGGGCGCCCGCAGAGCCTCGGGGCTTGCTGGCCTCACTGCCTTCATGCCCCTGCCCGGGCTCCTTGACTTATTCATGACACACAGATGCCCTGAGCCTCGCAACGTGGCGGGCACAGACAGGGTCCTGCTGCCTCCCCACGGGCTGCGCAGCTGGGACGCCCGGCCCTCCCAGCCCTCCTCTGCGGCCGCCTCACCGCGCCCGGCCAAGGTCAGCTCGCCCTGCGGTGGGGTGGGCGCCCCTGCTGGGGTGCGAGTCCGCGGCGAGGAGCTGGTGGGTGGAGGAGGACGCCTGCCCCTTGCTGCCGGGCCCCTGTGCCCATTCTCTACGCCCCGCCCTCCCCGCAAGGCCCCTCCCCCTTTTGGGGGGCCCCGCCCCTTCTCTCCCTTTTGGTTCTTTCCTCCGTTCCCGCTCCTCCCCCTTGGGCCCGCCCCTCTATCCCTTCTGGGCTCGCTGTCATTTGCCCCGCCTTCCCCTCGTGGCCCCGCCCCTCTGGCCCCGCCCCAGCTCCTGTTGGTCTCGCCCTGCCAGCCCCTCCTCTTTAGGCCCGCCCCTCTCCCCCTCCGGGCCCCGCCCCCTCCGGGCCCTCCCTCCCCGCCCCCCGCCCGGCGCCCCCGCAGGAGCGAGCGTGATTTATGGGCCGCGTGAGCCGTGACCTATAAACCCTTTTCTTCAGAGGGTGCCTGTGCTTGGATTAAATGCCTCTGAAGGGAGTCTGTCTCAGAAGCGTCATGTGGAATGTTTCCGCTGACGGAGAATGTGACCTTTAAAACCCCAAGTAAAGGAATCAGAGCTTCCAGGAGAGTGGGGCAAGGCGCTGCCTGAACCCGGGACCCCTCCCCAAGCCTGGCGGGGCAGGCTGCGTCTCCCCGGGGCGGGGAGGTGACGGTTGTGCCCTGACCCCGCTCCTGAGAGCGTCACCAGCCCTGCAGGCCAGACCTCTGACCGCCGAGTGGGAAAGAGGGCCTCCCGTTGCACTTCAGTTTTCTTCCCTTTGTCCCCGCGGGGGCAGAGGTTCCTCCTAAAGGCTGGGGTGCCTTTGCACCCTCCTAAAGGCTGGGGTGCCGGCTTCATTGCTGAGGCTACTAGAGTTCAGCCCGAGACTGTGCGAGTGGGGGCAGCCTCCTGGGTGTCTGGGCACGGGCACAGCATGATGGCTGGTCTGGGTGTCCCGTCTGCATCACCCTAGAGGACGTCACGGAGCCTGGGAGAATGGTTGTACTTCCGTCCCGCATTTCATCTGGAGACCAGTCTTTGTTGCTTGGGTAGAAAATGCCATGGCTGCCTCCCTGCCGTGTTGGAGAAGGCATGCTCCTGGTAGTGGCCACTCCGTGGGTCCACATGGACACTTTATACTAAGGGGCTGCGATTTCTTATTCTCGTGCCCCCACAGGCTAATGGTCACAAATAGAAAGGTGACTGATTCATTCATTCCTTTGTATATTTTTGTAAGAAGCTCTTGCAGACACTGTTTCTCTTTGGTCCCTTAGAAGTGCTTAGAGGGATGGCTGGATTCTCCTCTCCAAGGGGCTTCTTGGGGGTAGCAGTTTGTGTGCTGCTTGTGGAATGCCACCAGGAATTCTCTGGAAGGAGGACTAGGAGGTTCCATGCAGAGACGAGCCAGTTGCGGGCCTGTGGGCCCTTGTGGGCTGAAGCAGGGGACTGTCCTCCATGTTTCTTCGGTGAGAGCTGGGGCAGGGGATGCTGGTCGCCTGGGAAAGGGCTATCTTGTGTTGGAGGGGCTTTGAGGCCCTCCTCCAAGGATCTCAGAGTGCTTGTGTGTGTGTGCATACCTGTGTGTGTGCTTGTGCGTCTGCGCACGTGTGCACGAGTGTGTGTGCACACAGGTGTGTGTATGTGTGTCACACAGCGAGCTCTAACCTGAGGAGCAGGGACATTCTGTTGTTATAAATAAGGCTGGTTTTTATGTTCCCATTTGACCAGAAAGTGCAACCAGCCGACCAAAGGTAATGCATTTCAGCTGCCCACCGGGGATGGTAAACGTGGTTTATAAGCCCCCCTGGCTCAGAGGGGGCTGGGCACTGGTGGCAGCTGAAGCAAGGCATGCTCCAGATGGAAGGAGGGAGGGGACAGGTTGGTGATTGTGTGCCCTGGTTTCTCTAAAGGAAAAAAAAATGACGTGCCGCCTGTTAGCTAATCAACAGTGAGAAGAAAGTCCTGACAACAAGTAAAGAAAACTTAGCTGGCAATAAAATAAGGGACTTTTTATGGTGGTTTTTATGGGAACATTTTCACTTTGGGAGTTATTAGAGTTAGTGCCGGTTGTGACAAAAGCCGCATTTGCATATCGCTCGTGATGGAGGCTGGATGGAACCTGAATGCGGCATTAACTGCATATCAGAGACCCTTTCAGAAGCCAAACAGGATGACATTTATTGCAAGCTCGATGCCGCGTGTCTGGCATTAGTTACTGCTTGTTGTGTCCTGTGGAATGTAGATTTTCTGTCTTGGGATCTTTCCGGGGCTTGTCGAGGCAGCTTCCTGTGTTAAGAGCAAGCTAGGGCTTTGGGAGTGGGAGGCCTGGGAGGTGAGGAGCGGGTGCCCTTGGGAGAGGGAAGGGGCTAGGCTGTGCAGGGCTGTACATTGACTAAGTGCCTGTTGCAGGCTGACCTAGGCAAGACTGTCACTCTAAGATTCAAGCCCCATACCAGCAGTAACAGGAGTTTCTACCAAATACTTTTTTATTTTTTAAATTCACCCATTTTAGGTGTACAAGTCAATGGCTTTTAGTATATGCAAAGAATTGTGCAACCATAGCCACAGTCAATTGTAGAACATTTTTATCACCCTCAAGAGAAACTCACCTCTTAGCCATCACCCCAACCCCCTCATCCTCCCCAGCCCTAAGCGACCACGGATCTACCTTCTATCTTTATGGAGTTGTCCCTAAGGACATTTCATATAAATGGAATCACACAATATTTGTCCTTTTGCCCCTGGCTTCTTTCACTTAGCATAATGTTTTCCAGGTTCACCGACATTGTCGCACGCGTCAGAACCTCCTTTTCATGGCTGAATAATATTCCACAGCATGGATGCATTCTGTTTATGTATTTATCAGTTGATTCTCCCCAAACATTTTAAAAACCTATTTTCTTTTTTATTTGGAAAGGTACTCTTGAAAAAAATCATGATTGAGCCTGTTGGAACCCCCCTGCTGGAATGTGGGGGTCCGGATTGAGGGAGAAGTGGAGGAAACGGGAGAGGGGCGGGAGGAGCTGCCTTTCCTCTTGCAAACCCGGAGCCCGAGCTTTGCCATGGCCTGGCCTCGGGCTGACACCAGGGCTGATGCTGGGATCCTGGGAGGGGCTTTGCTGCTTGCCATTTGGAGAGCTTTCTCTACTTTTCAGGGGACCTGCAGCCTCTATGCTTGAGGGTTCCCTGAGGGATGCCAGTGTGGTTGGGGGCTCTAGGACAGCTCAGATTGGTGGCTGCGTGTCCCTGCCTCTACCTGTGCTGTGTGTTTTGGCCACCGCTTTGAAGGTGTGGACTGAGTCTGCAGAGGAGGGGCACTAATTGTGCCCTTCATAGATGGTCCGTGTCCTGCTGAAGATTGGGGGTCTTCCTGGGGGAGGCACACTGGGCTTTTTCCTGGCTGAGATTGAGGGAGGGTGTTAGGGTGGGCGTGAAATCAGAATGTCCTATTTTTTTCTCTCCCAGAAAATCAGTAGGATCTCTGGGTGACTCAGCTTTTAGTCTTAATTATGCTGCTATGTAAATATTTCTGAGGTCTCTTGGTTTTCTCAGTTGGCATTATATCACCGTTAATAACTAGAGGGCACATTATAAATATGCAAACTAATAATAATGCATTAACTCGAAGAACATCGATAAATTGCCAAACTGAGCCTGAAGCATTTGGCAGCTTGTTCCCTTTGCTGCGGAGACCAGTCCCTGAGCTCCTGCATCACGGGCCCGGACCTTCCGGCGGCTCCTTCCTGCCCCAGATGGCACCTCAGGAGCAGTCGGCTGCCCCCCTCGTGGCTGAGAAAACTGCTCTTCGTGTGGCCCACGGTGTGTTCTCCATCACCCAGAAATGTTCTGCGGAGAGCCGGCCCGGTGTGTTCTGTCTTGCCCTGCTCTGTCTGTGCTGGGACAAGATCAGACGTTAAGGCTGGAAGATGACCCTTGCCCTTCTCCGCATGCTTGGTTAAGCTGGAAAGGTCCTAGCCCCCAGGGCAGAGATGCCTGCGTTCTCATCTCAGCTCCCGCCCGCAAATGTGGCCTCAGAAAGTCGTGTCAGCTTCTTCCGAAATTCATTAATCTGACAAATATTTACTGTGCGCCTACTGCGTGCCAGATGCTGTGCTGGGCAGTGCATATGGTCCTTGTCCTCATGGAGCTGACGTTGGGGTGGGAGAGACAAGCAGGCGGTACTAACAATACGACCGATGCTTGCAGCGGAAGCAGGGGCCGCTGGATCGCCTGTTTGGGGCCTGCGAGCCAGGCCTGGGGGGCGGGAAGACTCCCGGAAGTGCTAAGTATGGACTGGAAGGGTGAGTTGGAGACACGTTGGCAAAAGGAGACAGATAGATGAGAGTGGAGGTGCGGGTGGGATGCAGGGAAGAGCATGCTAGGCAAAGGGAACAGAATGTACAGATGCTTTGAGGAGAGAATGCAGAGTGTGATAGGGAGATGCAAGTCGCTGGAACGAGTGGGGAGAGGCAGGGGCAGGTGGGCTGCAGAGTCAAGCGGGGGGTCTGTCTCCAAGGGCTTGTCTGTCTTGCCAAGCTGAGGGACATTTAAAGGGCCTAGACTTTTTCCTGACAGGGAGAGGGGCCAGTCTTGCCTTAGAAAGCTCCTGGTGCAGGCCGGGCGCGGTGGCTCACGCCTGTAATCCTAGCACTCTGGGAGGCCGAGGCGGGCGGATCGCTCTAGGTCAGGAGTTCGAAACCAGCCTGAGCAAGAGTGAGACCCTGTCTCTACTATAAATAGAAAAAGAAAGAAATTAATTGGCCAACTAAAGATATATATAGAAAAAATGAGCCGGGCATGGTGGCACATGCCTGTAGTCCCAGCTACTCGGGAGGCTGAGGCGGAAGGATCCCTTGAGCCCAGGAGTTTGAGGTTGCTGTTAGCTAAGCTGACGCCAGGGCACTCACTCTAGCCCGGGCAACAGAGTGAGACTCTGTCTCAAAAAAAAAAAAAAATTAATTTTATTTTATAAAATGTCTATCAGTGAATATGTAATCAGGAAAATTGTTTTAATGTATGTAAATTGACGTGAATATGAATATTCATTAAAATTGAACTCTGTACCAGTACATTATTTGTATCAACTTTAATACAGCCATTAAAAATGATCCAAACTACCATTTCTTTAGCGTGCATTCAAAGCATAAATCCTCAAGTTTAGCTAAATTGAGCTCAGTTTGCCTAATGTGCCCTAAGTGTGATGTAAGTCATTAACAGGTTAAGATCAAACATCAAATTATATGCTTGACAGCAAATCTCTGCTGGCAAGAACAAAATTTAGAAGCTTAAACATGTGTGGAATTGAAAAGATAAGAGTTTTTCCCTGCAGACACATCTTTCAAAATGAATAAAAATATTTGAATAATCTTCTAGAAATATATGGCTATAGCTTTAAGCAAGTAGTCCCAAGCTGCCTACATTTAGAGATACCAAAAAAGTACCAGGTAAAATAACTTATTACTTAAAGATAGTAAATATGGAAAGTATGCACATTATCCACTTTTTTGTGTGCATACAGAATGCCGATGCACATACACATGCATGTTTATGCAAATATACATGTTTGTGTGTATAAAAAAAATTATGTTGAAGAGTTTCATGTAAATATACATTGACAGCTTCTCTATTTCCTTCCCCTTCCCAAAGTTTAGAGTTTTTCAGAGACAGAAATAATAGCTATATCCTTAAAGACTCGACAATCCTTTACCTATTACAATAAGAATCATCCTGATGTCACCGTGCTTACAATAACTGGACTCATTATTTGACCCCTCTGAGATATGCATACCCTGGTTTGGGAAAACGATCTAATCAGCAATAAATCTTTAAGAAAGAAATAAGGAAAAAACAGTTCAAATCTAGCTTGAGGGAAGAGAAATATACCACATGGGGTGACTGACAGATCAAAGACAAAAAGGCAACACAGAATAGCCACAGGCAATGCTTTGATTATTTAATAGTCTCTTTTTGAATGTTTAAATTCTCTGTAGAGAATAAACCAAGCTCCTACGAGACTCACATTTATAAGAGAATTGAGCACTGGAATAGATTCTGCATAGCATTAGAAGGTGCAAGGGATTAGTGTATCTATACTCATGAGTACTTATAACCATGCGTGAAAAGATATATGAGTGCACCTGTAATGATCCGGCATTGAGCAGGCAGTGGAAATACAAGAGTGCAAAAAGTCAAAATGAGTCCTAGAATTTCAGGAAGCTTATGAAAGGGAAAAAGTCATTATGAAAGGACAAAGGGTCTCAGAACTGGAGAGAGGCCAGTGTGATTAGAACCTGTTCAACTGATATAGCACATGATAGGCATGAACTCAGCATGGATGTGTTTAAATGTCACCAAACTTTCCTTTTTTCTGAGAAGGAAAGCTAAAGACAGAACAAGCATTAGATAAAGCTCATAAGAAAAGTAAGAAATGGAGTTAAATGAGATCTCATTGTGGTTTTGATTTGGATTTCCCTGATGATTAAAGATATTGACCATTTTTTCATGTTTTTTGGCCATTAGTCTATCCTCTTTTGAAAAGTTTCTGTTCATGTCCTTTGCCCACTTTTTAATGGGGTCATTTGATTTTCTCTTGCTGATTTTCTTGAGTTCTATATAGATTCTGGTTATCAGCCCTTTACTGGATGTATAGCATGCAAATGTTTTCTCCCATTCTGTAGGTTTTCTATTCACTGTAGTGATAGTTTCTTTGGCTGTGCAGAAGCTTTTTAATTTGATCAGCCCCCATTTATTCATTTTTGCTGTTTCTCTGATCGTTTTTGGGATCTTGTTGATAAATTCTTTGCCTAGGCCAATGTCTATAAGAGTTTTCCAACATTTTTTTCTAGAATTCTTGTAATTTCCTGCCTTAGCTTTAAATCTGTTATTCATCCTGAGTTGATTTTTGTGAGAGGTGAAAGGTGTGGATCCTGTTTTAGTCTTCTACATGTGGCTATCCAATAAAAAAGTCACCAAACAACAAATGTTGGCTTGAATACAGGGAGATAGGAACACTCATACACTGCTGGTGGAACTGAAAACTAGTATAACCTCTATGGAAAATAGTGTGGAGATACCTCAAAGAGCTAAAAGTAGAACTACCATTTGATCCAGCAATCCCACTACTGGGTATTTATCCAAAGTATAAAAAGACATTCTATAAAAAAGACATCTGCACTCAAATGTTTATAGCAGCACAATTCACAATTACAACAATGTGGAAACAACCCAAGTGCCCATCAATACATGAGTGGATTCATAAAATGTGGTATATGTATACCATGGAGTACTACTCAGTCATAAAAAAGAAGTGATGAAGTACCTATTGTATTATCCTGGATGGAGCTGGATCCTATTCTTATAAGTGAAGTGTCACAAGAATGGAAAACCAAACACCACACGTACTCACCATTAAATTGGTACTAATTGATACCACTGATGTGTACATATGGAAAGTAACATTCACAGAGTGTTGGGCAGGTGGGAGGGTGGAGGAGAGGATGGGTAAATACACACCTAACGGATGCGGTGTGTGCTGTCTGGGGGATGGGCACATTTGTCGGATGGAGCAAAGACAATTTATGTAATGAAAACGTTTGTACCCCCATAATATTCTAAAATTAAAAAGTAAATAAATAAAATAAAAATAAGAAATGTAGCATGTATGTAATAATATATTGTAAACAGAAACACTGAGAATGAGTGGCTTATATTAATACAATGTGACTAAATGTTTTCTCAACTATTTTATATTTCAGCTCATTATAAAATATGGCATTATATAGTTCCATGTAAAAGGATCAGAAGTAAATATAAATTTAAAAATAAGTGTTTTTATTCACACAGTCCACTGAGATTTGAAAATCTGATTTGTGTGGAATTTAGATACTTATATGATTACTTGAAGTGTTCCTAGGTCAATACACCAGAGAAGCAGCACTATGTTTAAACAGGTGATTTTATTCTTTTACTCCTACTGGTACATGAAGGAGTTGGCATTTGAAAGTGAGAGAAAGAAAGTATAATAACTTCACAAGGTAGGGCTTTTTGGAAATGGGCAGAGTCTTCCAGTAAACACTGATCAGAAAACATTCTTTCTACCTCTAAATCCATGAAGGCCTGTATAATACTTCACCCCACAACTACAGAGATAACATCTTGATATTTCTCCTTCTAAGAATACCAATACAGGCACAACTCTAAAAGGTTGTGCTTTGTCTGCCTTTTTGTATTTTATAGCTGTTAACATGTGCAACAATAACAGCCTAGGTACAATACCTGGGGTATGGGAAGTAGAGAATTATTTACTCTGTACTTTAAGTATTGAACTTTAAAAACTCTCATTGAAGAAGGCAAGAACTTGTTCTACTCAGCATATAAACTTTGTTATTCTAAAAACTAACCAAACTGGCTTAAAGTTGATGAGGCCTAAAATCAGGCACTACAGTGGAAAATATTGCATAAACAAAGCAGCAAAGGAAAAGGAGAGTTGGTATTCAGGAACAGGATAACAAAGTCTTGATGATTTAGAAATTAAAGTCCTAAGGCTCCATTTTAGGAGGGAATAGAATTCAATTACAGAACTGCATTTTAGTCATGCAAAACTATTATTTTGATATTTTTGTTATCTTTATTTTGCTATAAGGACGTGTATTTACGTAACAAAGTTATTGTTTGCAAATAGAGAGAAGAGAGAGGCTTACAGATTGTAAATCTTTTTTTCTTTTTTTCCTTCTAAAGCCACAAACGTTGGATGCAGTGGCTCATGCCCACAATCCCAGTACTTTGGGAAATCAAGAGAGGAGGGAAGGGGAATCACCACTTGAGGCCAAGAGTTTGAGAACAACCTGGGTAACAAGCAAGACTCTGTACTGAAAAAAAAATAATAATAATAATTAGTGGGGCATGGTGATGCACGCCTGTAGTCCCAGCTACTCAGGAGGCTGAACCAGGAGGCTCGCTTGAGCCCAAGAGTTTGAAGTTGCAGTGAGCAATGATCATGCCAATGCACTCTAGCCAGGGTGACAAACCAAGGCTCTGTCTCTAAAATTAAGTAAACACCATAACAAAAGATAGAAAAAAAAATTAAGTATTTCATGAAGGGAGATATTGGAGCCAAGTAAATCAAACATTTTTAATCTCAATTCTCTTGTTCAGAAAAAACAATTTATACAAGCATAATGCCTTATTGGAGGGCTCCAGAACAGTGATTAATCATATTTTATTTTGTCCTTTTTTTACACAAGGAATTGTACCACATTTTCTACAATATGTGAAGACTAATTTGAAGCAATCTTAGCCCCCAATGTTTGTACAATTATGTAGGAGCCATAAAACAGGCCACAATTAAATGGCATAAAATCTGATCAGGGGATGAGAGACTATAAACATTTTTTTATAAGTTAGCCTGTCCTGGGTAAGGCAACCATAAATATTTTATAGAAGGTAAGATATTCAAATTAGGTGTGAATTGAGTCTAGGATTTTGAAAGTCAGAAATGAGGAAGGAGTGAGTAACAGAATGGAACTAGAGTATTACACATATTTCTGTAAAAGTAGCCTATAGTCAGGAAGGGTGTTGCATTTCAGACTTGGTCTATATTCATTAAGTACACAGGAGTTAATGATTGTACAATGCAAGTGAATTCAAGTAAAGAAAACATATTCCAGCAATGGTCTGAAGAATCCATGACTAGTGGACAGAAGAGTGAACAAAATCATTCAATGAGACCTGGTTAAGAGTTGAAATAGGGCAGTTGAAGAGACAATGAAGAAGAAACAGATGTAGGAAATAAAGAAAGGGGTGGGGAATTCTTAGTATTTGGCTACCTACGAAATGTGGGCATAAGGAGGGGATTTAAATATAAAAAAGAGATAACAATAACTTGGACCCTTACTTGGGCACTAAGATGGAGACGTAAGTTGTGTTCAGAGTACAAGGTGATAAATTTTATTGCTAGGGAATATTTGTTGTAATTCATGGTTGTATCCACAGTGTATACTAAAAACACCTATAAATAAATACAGTATAAAGCAATATCTAGTTGTATAATAGTATAGCATTGAAGGTGTTATTAATATTGCAGTTATTTTGTTCTATTTTATGTACTTTTATTATTTTGCTTACAAGCTATCATTATACGTAAGAAATAATATTTAATATCTGAAATTGAGATATTAATATTCCACCCTTCCTCCTGCATCCCATCTCTAGGAGTAAAATGAAAATGGACCATGAAGCAGAGAAATAACTGCTATGTAAGCGTAACTCCCTATGTAAATTAATACAATAGCATTGATCTCTAGAGTGCATTTGATAAGTGAGCAAAGCTGAATGATTTGGTTACCAATCAGATTAGTATCTGGCAAATGGAAAGCACACAATAAATGTTTAGCTATCATCTGGCTTACAAGACAAAATATGGTTTTGCAGATAATGACATCCACTTTAATTTATATAAAATTTGCTTTCTGGGATATTTCAATCAACTTTCTACACAATGCTTACAAATATTTACACATTTAAAACGTCATTTAATTTTACTAATATAGCATGACATCAGTTAGTAACCATGCAGTAGTTGAATATGATTATTTATTTTTAAAAATAAGTAGATTATTATTTCAAAGCAATAATTCCATATGTTCTGTTAATATACTGAATTAGATAACTACTGCCAAAATTAATGTTCTCATTCCAAAGATATATACATACATATATTATAAATAAGGAAATTCATTTCACTAACGATATTAGATTTTTTTTTGTTCTCTGTCATTGAAACAATAAAACTCTTGACACTCCTAGAGAAATAGACTAGAAAATGGTCTAAATGATTTATTTCAATTACCCAAGTGCAAATTGATAAAATTTACTCCTCAGTTGCTCAATTAAATATTGAATTATTAAAACAATAAAAGCAGCAAGGCTGTTCTATAGAAACATATTAGTTTACAATTCTGAAAGGTATTACTGAATTTATTGTATTTATTGCACATTGCATGTGAGGTATAATGATAAAGTCTTATCAAGGAAAAATTGCATTTGCTGGTTAGTTAATGTATGCTAAACTAATATTAAGGATAAAGTAAATTGGAAGAAGTTACAATGAAAATAATTAGCATAAAAACAGAGATTTGCATTCCTTAATGACAATGAGAAAACATGGCTCTTATATGTAGATGATTAATTATGTAGAAATATAATGTGTATCTATAAATTATAAATTTAATATTTGAGAAAATACTAAACTCTTTAAGACATAAATATAAACAACAGGTAATGGAAAAATGGAGAATGGAGAGACTAATTTTAAGTGAGGGATTTATTATAAAAGCATTTTAAATCAGTCAAGATTTAAGCTGTTTTAAAAAATATGCAGACTTAAACAAAAAAGATACTCCTGGTACAGTCCTGGTGTAAGAACCAGGTGAGAGAGTTAAAATGGGTTTCAAACTGATTTTGTCTAGAACAGCTGTTTCCAAAACTGTGAGACTGCCAAAAGCACTTGGGATAATATTTAGAATAAAGATTCCTTGGCACTAAATCCTATTTACTGAATAACAATTCCCCGTGTTTGGTAGAAGGAAATTGAGAGTGGAAGAATGGGTTGGCTGACCTTGAATAATTACTGAGAATTTTTTTAAAATTTCATCAGTAAATTACAAAATGTTAGTGTGAGAAAATTATAATACTAAATATTATTTCATAAAGATAACTCTGAGTAAAATACGTACAATTTATGGAACAGTGAACAAATAAATGGAATATAATCGACCAATTGTAAGGTTATTATAATCGCATAGTTGAATGGCAATGAATGATTGTATATACTTAGGTACTAAAATCATAATTGAAATTAGGAAATAACAAATATTTTGACATTAAAATCAGTAAAATATGATACCCAATTCACTCAGGAAGAAGAAAAAAATTCCAAAAATGACATCAAAGTAATATGGACTTTTCCCCTATACATTTTTTTCTTTTTTTATTAGTATTTTTTAACTGACAAAAATGTATATATTATGCATTATAACATGATGTTTTAATTAATATATGTGTATCAAAAATGTATATATACATTGTGAAATAACTAAATCAAGCCAATTAACATATCCATTACCTCACACACTTATTTTTTGAGGTGAGAACATTTGCAAATTTGAGAATTGGAAATTTGAGGAGAGTTTTCATTAGCATCTATTATTTTACAAATATTTGTAAGCTGAAGAATTGTGTCATATGGGCAGTATGAAAATTAATACAGAGTTATATTAACGCAATAGTAAATTCTGGTATCGTTCTCCGATTTACAGGAGACATAGTAAGGAGTTGCTGGCAAGCATCAACTGTACATCTGAAGCTTGAAATCATAATTTTGTGGGAAAGTAAATTAATCTTGGGTGACTTTTCTACAACAATATCTAGTAATTTAGATTTAAATATGAATATTTTGTTTTATTTTGGTTTGTTTGATTATTGTTATTGTCTTCTTGTGAGCTCTAATTTTTGTGATGTATATGATAGTGGGACTGATAATAAAGTAAATGAAGTCTTTTGTTCTGCAGAGATCATAGAGCATTGTTATACTAAACTGTAGAATGTAATTTGAAAAAAAGAGAGGTTTTGCTATAGAGTAGAAAAATTTTAGTGAGGATGCCATCAGTGAAATGGAAATTTCCATGTGATTAAAATAAATTTAGAGCAAGTGAGCAGGAAAGATAAAAAAGTGTTGGTCAGAAAGAGTAGGGTAGTTGAAATCAATATATATATATAATTCTGTAATCAATAATAACATATTCAGGATATGATCACTTAAGTGGTATAAGGAAGGGAAATGAAGGATAAAAGTTTTTGTGATTTGGGGTAAAAATAATTAACAGATGTATTTGTTAAATGGGTCATCTAAAATGATGACAATAGATGCCATGGTAAAAGATATCACATGAAAACATGATAAAAGACATTAATCTAGGTGGTAAGGTCTTCAATAATTGAGGGTATATGAAAAGTCAGTAATTGAAAGTGGGGAGGAATGGTAATAGTATATTCAAACAGTGTGGAGTCCTCTTTAATGGAACTTGAGTTTGTGAACTAAGAAGGAAGTCTAGCGGTTTGAATACAGCAAGAGTGAGGAAGATGGTTCCATTTCTTGAACCTAAGGTATAGGTAGTGGGAGAGAGAAGATACTCTCTACATGAAAAATCAACATCTGACATAGTGTTGTCATGGGTTACCTTGGTTAAAGATACAGCAAAAATTGAAGGGACATTACAAAATGGTTGAAGACATAAGAAATCCTGCTAATCATATATATGGTGTTATGCAGAGTTGTGAGGGTTAGGATAATTCTACTATATTAGGAATACACAGTAAGATGGGCATGAGAATCTTGGTCATAATGGGTGGTATGGGAGGATTGGGTTTTTAAGGAACCTGAAATGAACAGGGATATTAAGCCTGATAGAAATAGTGCAGTTATCCTCTAAGAAGCATAGTAATCAGTTCAAATTATGAAATTGGGAACATAGCACAGGAAGTTGTGTTGTCTGGAACTGTGAGAGAATGGTGTAATGAGTATATGTGTGTGTGCATGTGTGCATGATGTGTGTAATTTTCTGAAGGTCTGGACAAATTATTAACCTCTCTGGCTCTATTAAGTAATGTAATAGAAATATAAAAATATGAATATCAAAGTTTTAGCAGTTTAATTTTCTAAATTAAATTTTAAAAAGGATACCAACCAGCTGCCCATCTCTTTCCTCATATGAACTGATCAAAAAAATATTACAAAAAAAAAACCTATCCAAAAAGAGGGAAAATTATTTCATTAACAGCCATAATTGCAAAAAGTCTTAAATGTTAATGAATTTGATAAAATATTTATGAATCAGATTCAAAAAGCATACAGATTAAGACTAGAGAGGTCACACAAGTCAATTAACTAATTAAGAAATATCACTGTAGAATATATTAGATAATGTATCAAATGTTTTTAATCATCAAAACAGTCCTTATGGAAAGTATGTGATGTGAGTTATGAATATTATTATTTTTATACACATATAATCAAAATTTAAAAGTAGAAAGGTATGCTTACTTTTTAAATAGAGAAAAATATTTAATTTGAAAATCATGCAGGGATTTTTTTGACAAATTTATTGAAGTATAATTTACATTACATGCTATTACTCCATTTTAAGTGAACAATTAAATGATTTTTAGTAAATTTACCAAGTTGTACAGCTATTCACATAAATCAGTTTTAGAACAGTTCCTTCCCCCATTAAGTCCCCTAATTTCCATCCCCAACTACATTTTAAGCATGCCCCTCCTCTCCACAGTGCTCACCACATCCCTCAGACAACCCCCGAATGCCTGGTGAACACCACCACCATTTGAGCACCACAGTGTTAATCAGTCAGTACCAATTTGACGGCGAGTACATATGGGGCCCATTCTTCCAGTCTTGTGTCACCTCACTTCAAATAATGGGCTCGAGCTCAATCCAGGATAATATAAGCGGTATCATGCAGGGATTTTAAAAAATATATAAGAACTAGAACATATTAAAGAAAGAATAAATGCCAGTTTCTAAGTCAAGTATGTCCAGAAAATTAATATCAAAATTAAGTTCATTGAGACAGAAAGATGTCCTCCTTTTCTGTCCTTCCTCCGTTTTCCTTTTTAGCATATAAATTTAGGTTGATATGTTTAGCTTTATATTCTGTGATTTTACCCTCAGCCCACAGCATGTTTACAAATTGCCAGGCCCTCCCAGTTTTAATAGGAAAAAAAATGTGCAAAATCAAGTTTGTTTTTTTCATTGTGTTATTCCTTATACCAAAAAAGGAGGGGGATATATTATGAATTGGGAATGTAGCGCATATATGTTAAATAGATAAAATAATGAACAAATTTTGATTTTGATGTAGAAAATATGAATGTTCCACATATTCCACTATTAGTTCAATACCCCTCCCTTTCCTCCAATAATTCACTTAATTCTTGCAAATTAAAGTCTTTCCAAATAAAGAAATGCAAATTATTGTCTTCTCAATTCTATCTCATAGGGTAGGAATAATTCCTTAAGAAACTAACTTATGATGTATTATCCAGTAACTTATAGCATTTTATAGATAATTTATCATTGTGGAAGTTTCAAAGATATTTATTTAAATTTTCTATTTTTGCCCATTTCACACATGTCTGGATGCTTCATATGCTGATTTAGTTACACATCAGTCATTGTGGTTAATTCCCTTTTGTGTTTTTGGTCATTAACCATGCAGATATAGACAGCAATCAAATGCTTTTCTGATAATTATGGTTGCATCAATTTTTCAGCTACTGATACTTAAACAGTACTACACCAGTAGATACAGTCAGCCACAAATCATTGTATCAGTTAAGATTGTAAAGATTAAAAATTACTTAAAGCCAACCAAAAAGTAGCCTAGCAATAAAATAGTCATTTGCTCAAATAAGTTTTATGAAAATAGGATCAGTCCAAGGTAGGCTAATTTAGAGGCACAGCAGTATCTCTAAAACTCATTTCTTCATCATTTTGCTATGTAATCCTCAATATGTCCATAGATTCTGTTTTTAGTATTGTAGCATTCTATTCCCGGCATAAACCATGAAAATTTGAAAATATCTGAGAAAGAGAAGATATTCATGGTGTGTTCCACTTTTTTACTAGCAATGAAATAAGTAATTTTTTAGGACTTTCCCACAGACTCTCTGTTCTCATTAACCAAAATTGGGTCACCAGTGTTGGGTCAAACCAAAAACACAGCAAGGGAATAAGATAATCACCATCGTCCTGAAAAAATTATTTTGCAATCTTGAAGCTAGAGAGTGCCTCATTCCTATAATGCATGGGCACTGGTGATGAACTTTTAAACAAAGTGGGAGCTATGTCAGCAAGGACAGAGTGGAGGGATAGAATAGAAAGACTAACACATTGGATGATTAAAAAATAAACTGTGGTGTTTCTTTAAAAGGAGCATTATTTTGGTTAGTGTGTTCTCTCCCCATTTGGCAGTTTTCCCAGTTACTTGCATTTTATACTGTAAGAGACATTTTCTGATCATAGTTCATGGAAGTTCCATGTGAAATTTTTTGCCTGATTCTTCACATCCTTATCCTATTTGGGTTCTAAATTAGTGTAAATGTTATAGCCTTCTATGTTCCTACCAAACTTAGAATTGAGATCAAAATTACACTCACTTCCTAGTCATTTATATTTGGAGGATTTAGAAATTGAAGTGTCTTCTTCAAAGAAAGAGAGAGACTTGTTGAAGTTACCTCACTCCATGACGACAGAAAATGAATAGGAAAACCACTTTATTTTCATCAGCGTCAACAAGTACCCTTAGTGATCAAATAGGTAAGACAAGTCTTTGGTGTTAAAAAACAAAAAAGATGCATAAAAAGTAGCCTTTGTCATAAAAAAATACTCATTGTAGAAATATGAACAAGTTGACATCATATTATCATCAATTTCACCAATCATGTCTGTCACTTCTCTCTTGTGAAGAAATTATGATGAGCGGATTAGTGAGAGGTACCAAGAAATGTTACTAGAGTATTGCATCAGTCTGGGCAATAAAATAAGATGTTCTTTTTGTAAACATGAGAAAAAGGTAATATGATTCATCATTATCAATGGTTTTGGTTTTTAATTGCTACTTTCAACCAACTACTTGAAGTTAATTTCATTTTGCCACTAGTTCTAACTTTCTCTTTGACTTTTGATCACTTTGTATAAACCAATTTCTTAAATGATAAAATGTACAATTTTGTGTTTTCCATATGTGTAAAACTATGAAATTATCTCCACATCAATATTATATAAATATCCATTATTCCAAAAAGCTATGATCTGTGTTGTATTGACGTTTCCTCTAATTTTATTGTCTCCACAGTGTCATTTGCTTTCAACTCTACACACATCACCTCAATCCATTGATGTTAAATGTTTCTTCAGGTTTTATTGAATCTCAGGATACTATTGCAAAGGATACCAACCTTGTATGTAGCAGTTACTCTTTCACTAAGTATGCATTCAGCTAAGACAGTTGATTCTCATTATTCCCAGTAGTAATGTCCCATAAAACCTCCACAACCTCTTATTTAGTGAATATTAATAGTGAATAATAATAAATAAATACTAAAATAAATTCAAGATATCTATTGTATAATATGGTGACTATAGTTAATATATTATTGAAAAATGCTAAGAGAATAAAGTAAAATGTTCTCACCTAAAAAAATGATAACTGTGAAGTAATGTATATATTAATTAGCTAGATTTAGTTATTTTACACTCTATACTTCAAAACATTGTGTCGTACATGGTAAAGGTGTACCATTTTATCTGTCAACTAAAAAAAATTAAAAAGAGATAAGGTTCACAGATAAATTTTAGTGAGCAGGGGAATACACAAATATGGAATTCATAAATAGTGAGGATAGGCTGTATTTATTGAGGGGCCTATGACAGAGTTCACGTTCTTGGGCTCAGGCACAATGTTCCTCTCTGCCACCATGTCTTCTTTATTTAAAAAGCCACTATATAAACATCAAGGTTACATGAAAATAGGCTGGTTGAACTATGAAGAGTGGGTCATCTTTTTAACATGGCTATTTCATGCATTTTTTGTGAAGAATGATTCCATGTGGGCATTAACATGAAACAAATTTGTACATATTGTGTCCCTAGTGCCATAAGTTTATTCAGATACTTCTATCTTAGAACAATTTGTCACTCTTCTTGTATTTTTATTTTTTCTATACCTCTAAATATCTAGCCAGGTTATTTTCCATTGCTTAGAAATCAGTATATATCGACATCTATGACAATCTCTCCCTCGTTATGAAAATAATAATGTGTCCTGTCCTAGTTATACCTATTGGAGAATTTGCCTTCATTACCTCCTTCAAGTAGTCTTAAGAATATTGTAGAGAGAATGAGGCTTCTCAGAAGATGAACATTTCCAGAAAAGCATATCCACAAGAGATTGTGTATTATACCAAAATGAAATATTATAAAAGCTTGATATAAAGGAGACATTTTAAATAAAATGATTATGTTAGTAATTTCAAATGTAGCAGGATAGTTAAGAGAGATAAAAGCTTAAAAACTCTAGATACATATAAATAGGATTAACCTCTCAACATTTTAAAGCATAAAAAGTGAATTCCTTTTCTTATTTTAAAATTTATATGTTATGGCATTAACATATGTCCACAAAGTCTTTAATACTCACTTCAGGAGGCAGAGTTTAATTTCTCTCGCTTGAGCGTGGGCTGGGATTGTTAAATCACTTCTAATAAACAGAAGAAGGTGAACATGACTATATGTGACTTCCAAGACTATAAAAAGCTGTTGTGTCTTAAAAGCTTACTCTCTTGGATACGTCTCACCTGAGGCAAGCCACTTGCCCTGTCTATGGTTCTTGTAGTCAATCTTAATTTTTCCATCTTTATTTTCCTGGAGGATCCCCTCTATTGTTTGCAGAAAAGCAATAATAATACTACCATCCTTCCCACTAATGAGGGAGAAAGTAGCCTTTCAGCAAACATAGCACTCTTAAAATGTTGATGATAATGCTTCCTCCTCTTCTCATTCTGACGAGGGTGGTGTTTTAGCCCATTTGTGCTACTATAATATAATAATACCTAATACTAACGAATTTACAAAGAGCAGAAGGATCAATGTGCCAACATTTGGTCTAGACAGGGCATGGCTGCTGCACTCTCACATGGCAGAAGGTGGAAGGGCAAGCTAGCCAAATGCTGCTTGAAGCCGCTTTTAACAGGGCCTCAATCTCATTAATGAGGAAGCATCCCTGATGGCCTAATTAATCACCTCTCAAAGGCCTCACCTCAGAACACTATTACACTGGCAGTACTTGGAATTTAAGGGTACACATTTCAACCATAGCATAACCATTTCTTAATGATTCTACTTATTGAGCAACTAAAGTACTTTGTGTTCATTGAATTGCAAGTGAGAGTCTGTTTTAGTCATGTGCATTATTAACATTCACAAAAAGCTCCAAATGAATGATACTTTTCAGCACATAGCAGGTTGGGACTTAATGATTTTGATATTAAGACATTTTCTGCTATACTTTCAAAATCCCTGCTAACAGTATCTTGGTGTACTTCTAGTTGCCATGTTAAGAACATGGGGATACTTAGTACTTTTTGTTAGGGTGAGGACTCACATTGCAGGCTAAAAAATAAATCTCACACAAAGATTAGGATAAAAAGAAGTAAAAAGTCTATTTTACCTTAAAGATTAGTATAGTTTTTTTTTTTTGACTGTAAATTTTTTTTTTAATTGGGGGAAAACTACGAAGCATTTACAGTACAATGTTTACAGTCACAATTTGTAGTGAGCTGATTTCCCAAAATATATTACCACTCAAGTTGACTTATCTTGTTACATTCCAAAATCTACTCTGTCAAAGTAGTCCATGGAGTACATACATAGTGCTCCAACTGTATCTACGTATAACCAACACTCCATTTTAAGTGTACAATTAAATGATTTTCAGTGAATTTACTGAGGTGTACAGTTAATCACATGAATCAGTTTTTGAGGAATTCCTTTCCCCTATTGAGACCCCTAATTCCGCTCCCCAACTACTTTTCAA